>JAGSMP010000669.1:0-298522 GCA_029286625.1 Parnassius orleans
CCAAAACCTCTCGAATCGAACTTATTGAAGAACTAGCTATATTTCAAATAATTCAAGAAATAATTTTGCTTAGTTGGAACATCTGTTCCTTGTGACTTTTTTCTGTTCTGTTCTGCGTTTGATCCCAGGGTTGTGAAAAGTATTATTGGGTTTTTATAACTTGAAGTTTCCAGTAGTAGTACGGAGTCTGGATTTGTGCCCAGTGTTTGGCAATACGTACATTACATGGCACGTATAACATAACTGGTGCTAATTGGCAGTACTACACACCTCCGCCTACTACTTCTGGGAAATACAGGCGTGGTGTTATATTTATTAATTTAATGATATTTCTATCCGATTACTTTTATTTATGGTAAATTATCATCAATAATGTTCTGTGTCTATATTAGGCATGTTTTAAAAAGTCGTGATTGATCGAGAATCGATCTGTTAATGCTCGATTTAATCGAGAATCAGAACATACGAGAATTCTAGTATGTTCGATTTGAATCGATTTGGAGATCGTTTTTTTAAAGTAAATCGACATGCCTAAGTGAAAGCACAGGTGAGAGACTGACAAGTGACTAGTGACCATTTTGTTACATCAAAAATGGGAGTGCCAAATACGATACGATTTATGGATATTTCCTAAGATTTACTATAGCCATACGTTACAAACAGTATTACATACATCACTTTTTGTCATACGATAATATTAATACCATAACAAGTATGACAATGTCCTACATTACTTATAATAACACGTACGTCTCTACTTCTTCCATACTTGTAACAATATTAATAATAACATCTGTATCTAGTCTGCAATATTGATATTTTTAAAGAACAGATTTATAATTAATGCAGTAACGATAAGTGTTATTTTATATTAATTATCGTAAACTCGTAAGTTATCGTTTAGTAAGAAGTAAAGTACATACCTTTCTAAACGACCATTAAAAATCCTGCATAATTATCTTTATGAATATTTTTTTCATGACCTTATTCATTAGATATAGTAGATTTTATAAATTATACTTTTAGGGAAAAACATAAAAGAATATAAAGAAATGGTAATTGAATATTTTTATTGTAGCTTCTATTTGCAACTTTATTCGAAATAAATTCAAAATGTGATTCAGATTAAAAAGTATGCAACAGTTCATTAAAATTTCAAAAAATCGATTACAATCGATTGGGCATCCCTAATAATTTTTCGACACCACATGATGTTTGGCGAAGATGGCGGCGATTAATGTTATTAGTCGAGTAGAATACTTTTTAATGTTCATTTTGGCATGCAGCTAGTCCGTGTTGTAAAAGTATTTGCAACTAATATAATAAAATAGACAATTATTTATCGTGTATGTCCGATGCTTTTATTGCACAGATTACGATTCTGGACATTGTCCTTTAATTTGGGGCTGCTCAAGTTTTTTTCCAGATACGTACTACTACATCACTTTTTAAGACCACATATCTATGTGAGCAGTTAATTTCTCGAATGAAAAATGTGAAACCCAAGACAAGGACTAGAATTACCGATGTTCATCTTGAGATCGGTTTAAAAATCGCAACGACTACTTTTAGACCAGATATTGATAAAATTGGTTAGGACGAAACACTGTTAACTTCTCATTGATTAATATTAACTACTTAATCTCATTTGACTGTTAATTTTTGGTTCATTAAAAAATTGAAGCAATAGTTGTTTTTTGTTGAATTATAAATTTATAATGGAATAACAAGTATACGCATAATTCCCCTGAGTTGCGGCCCACGGAACCTAGAAGAAAATATTTTTGGCCCTTGGCCCTTGTGTGTGTATGCACGTGTATAAAGATGAGTATAGTATTATTGTATTGAAGATTATTACACTCATGCTATTTGTTATCTGTTCTACCCAACTAACTTGGTTGATAAAAACTGTTAGTGCACAAAACATTTTTATTAATTGTAAAAAATATTAGCAAAGAATAAACAAATTAAGTCTTCGAAAAATCCTTTGCCTAGCAGTGGTTTCTAAGAACTGATAAAGAAAAATTCCCAATTCCAGATTATCTTTTCATTGCTTCCACTTCAATTTTAAATTCCACATATCTTATATAAGAATGGAAAAGAAGTCAAGAGATAATTAAACCACGCAATCCGCAATGATTAATCTGAAGTATTCTTTTGAAATGGCTTCGAAACTCAATTTGCATGCAAATCATTAAAGCCGCTCTAGATAGACTTGACGTGAGAAAAAAGTAGGACTCTGGCGTATCAAAGACATCAGTAGAGGACTGGGATTGATTTAGTTTAACTTCTGCGCAATCGTGATTCGCTTGAGGTGGAATTATTTTGCAAAATTAATACTATGCATAGTTATTATTTTGAACATCATCATCGCCATCATCAACCCGTAAATGTGCTTACGTGAGACTAAACTGCTGGACGTGCTTTGCGTGTTAGAGTTTAACTTAAGGATCTTAAGGCAAGTGATCTGGGCTACGCTGGCAGTGGTAATCGAGTTTACATTAATAACCACTATCAGCTCGCAATAAATTTCTTTTACAACAAGCACACAATAAGGCTAAGGAGAAAAATTATGCTCACTGCTGAATCCGTAACTGTATTCAGCAGTGATGTCATGGTGAGTCGCACCGATAATTCACCTATATATAACATGAGTGATAACTAGTCATTAAATCTGGTTATTTGCTATTATCCTGAATACTTTAGTTCAAATTTTTATTTTTTAAATACTTTATTTATACTATTTTTATGTGTACTTGTCAACTATATATTTTTCCTAGTGTTGTAATCTTTAGTTTTTCTTTTTTTAATATTGGGTGAATAATATTCTATCCGTTTTAAAATTGTAACTTTACCCTGTCCACTGTAAATATCACATAAATAGGTTTTATTTTATGGTTATTATTACTTCATTATGTATCGTGTTCATGTCTGGTGTGCTTATTTGCTCGGTATTGGATGAATACTTGTCACGCGCAATTTATAAATAACAAATAGTGTGTTAGATTGCAACTTAGATGACTTATTCATAGAATGGGGCTATTCATATTATCGACACTCGTAGATCTTGAAGTAAACAAGTTCATTTTTTTGAATGAATATTTTTCTAGTTACTGCCTTCAATATCTGAACTATCGAATTTTATTAGTATTATTTAGATATATAAACGTATAATTATTAAATTGGTATGTAATAGGTCTCTTTATTATGCGCTTAAGTTTTCATGGCGACTATTTAATTTCGTTTTATCCTATTATAGTATCAATTGAGTCTTTAGTTGTTTTTTGTTTTGTTATGGAATCGTTTTTAAATTTCGCTATGTTTTATAATTGTTACGCAGCTTTCATATTTATTTGGACTGAACTACGTTATGTATTCCTCTTCATTATTCATAAAAAATATTTATTTTATAAACAAACTATAAAAAAATGATAAATATCTTTTATCAACACGTTAGAGATTTACGAACTAAGACGAAAACATTTTTTAGTAATGTTATGAGTTCAGACTAAGATGTTATATGTCTGATCGAGACGTAACTGCTGCCAGGTATATTTGACTCAGAATTATTTGATTCGCGTTACACCATATATCGCGCGGATTGCGACTACGAGCGGATGGGTTTGCGGATGGGCGGCGGCGTGCTCGTGGCGGTGCGCCGCGGGCTGTTGCAGGACGCAGGCCCACCGCGCGCGCTGCCGAAGCTTCCAGGAGCGCCCGACATCACTTGCGTCGGCCTCGCCTTTGAAAACTCGCGCCCCTTTGACCCTGCAGATTACTTATATATTTTTTGTTCTTAATTTCCGCAAAATAAGGACCAAGCATCTGCTCAGAGTATATTCTATGATTATTAATGTGACTTAAGTGTTGACTTACCGCATTGTGAGTTTATTTTGCTTGGTGATTATAATATACCTGATGCTATATGGTGCGTGCGAAGCGACAACACAGAAATTTATGAATTACAAAACCCACTTTCAATTTACTAACTAATCAGCTATATTTATTTATTTGCTCTACGGATTGGGCGCAGCGTAACGGAATTTTAAATTATAATTGTCGATGTCTTGACTTGGTGATCAGTAGTTGTGGCTGCCACTGTTGGGTGACACGAGCACAGCCGCCATCATTACCCGAAGACGCGCATCATCACGCGCTCGTCGTCGAGTGTAGTGTCGCACGCCTCGTCTCGGAGCTGCATCCTGCGCCCCACCCGATACGCAAATTCTGTGCGGCCGATTAAAACAAAATTAGAGATACTCTACTTAAAGTCGATTGGCAAAGTCTATTTGTAACCAATGATATTAACTTAGCTGTACAAAAATTCTATACTATTATTAATGATGTCATTGCAGCGTTTGTGCCTATCAAAACTATTGTGGGTGATAATAGGTACCCGGTTTGGTACTCACGTTTGTTAATAAAACTCATTAAGAAAAAATTAAAATCACATAAAAAATGAAAATGTTACAATAGAACTAAAATAGTGACAATAATTTTTTTTCATATTTTAGAAAACGAGTTAAGGAGTTAGAATCCTCATGCTATAACCTATATGTTTCTAGAGCTGAAGATAATATTATTGAAAATCCAAAGCATTTTTGGTCTGAAATAAACTCTAAAAAATCTTCATCATGCAATAAGCATACCCGATAATATGTACTTTGATAACGGAACCGCTTCTGACGGCAAATCAATCGCCAACCTTTTTAGCTAATTTTCCCAGTCTCTTTTTGAGGTATCGTTAGATTCCTCTACGACATTAATCTCTAATTAAACTCTTTTAACTACAGTTGAAAAAACTCCTTGTAATGTTGAAAGGTATTTACATGGACTGGATTAGCAGACTTTTTAAGTTATCCTTATTTAGTGGTATCATGCCTCTTATTTGGAAACGTTCTAGCGTTGCCCGTTTTTAAAGCCGGTAACAAGCACGATGTTTGTAATTACAGAAGTATCTCTAAAACAACTGTTTTGCCTAAATTTTTTGAGAAGGTTATTGATTACACAGTAGCATGGCTCTATTAATAAACGTAGTACGGAGACAAACTTTCGTGAATTCCTATATCAGATTTTGGAAGCTATGAGTAGGGGCTATCAGGTAGACGCCGTATATACAGATTACTCAAAAGCTTTCGACAAATTTTCCCACTCGCTATTGGTAAAAAAATGAGCAATTCGGTATACACGGCGATCTCAAGTAAATGTTGCATTATCTCATATTCTAGGAAAAACATTCCTATTCTTTATAACTACAGCATTAATAATATATAACTGAAGAGGGTTACCAAGGTGAGAGATCTAGGTGTTTATCTTGATTGTCAGCTACTACTTAGATCATATATTGACATAATTACAGCGAAAGCCTTTAAAATGTTGGGTTTCATGATTCGACAAACAATTGACTTTAAAAAAAATCTACTTTTGTAACTTTATATACTTCTCTGGTCAGTCCAATGATCAAATATGTTATTATTAGTTAGTCGAAACTTAACCGACTTTTGTAATAACTCAATTTAAACATTAATTATGTATTATGTGTAATTGCAGCTAAATTATGGTTGTAGCACGAATAGGTCAGCTCTACAGGGGAAGGACCAAACTTTCACAGAATACCAGCGTGAAGTAACAGCTTAATGCTACTGTGTTTCGTATGGTGAGTGTAGAGCAACCAAGACCCCCTTTTTCTGGAAACTGGGCATTCCATCTAAGTCTTCAAGGGTAACAACGCATCTGCATTTTGATTCTTAATCGAAGATAGATGTAGGTGTCTATAAGCCACAGCATCCACTTACCATCAGTTAGACTGTGTGCTCGTTGGTCACCCTTATTCTATAAAAAACATGGGACTCACTCACCGCGCGATGATATGTCTATCGTCGCGCTTGACCGTAGTCACAAAATCATCTTGCAAAGCAAACTTTGCTCTTATCAGAAGAAAGTTACTGATCCCTTAATGAAGCACGCCCGTAAAATAAATGGTGCATAAATGCGGTCAATAAGAAGTATGTTACTTGTTATTGACCGCATTAATACATCATTTATCCTACTCTCGTGCTTTTTTCTGTCACGCCCAACTTTTACTACCATACCTAAATGTTTTAACAATTGTGTGAATTGCTATACGTACATTATTGACGCATTCAGACTTTCCACAACAGGATATAATAAATAGTATGAAGACGGTCGTCACAGAAGAGTGTCAGGCCTGACTTGGGCAACGTTTTTGATAATCTACGCCTTTATTACCAACGGGAAAATGGCGATTATAAAAAAACAATAGCCACAAAGGAGAATACATATTTCCTTAAAAATTTAAGAGACTTGTATGCACAACGATATAACCTCAATAAAACAGAATAAACAAAAATAATTATGATGATAAGATTATTAATTAATTATGATGATAGTATTAACTAAATGGAGTGACCTGATGAAACATGCAGATGTCGATATCGATGGATGAAGTTGGCTCAGGAGCGCGCTTTGTGTGACCCCCCCCCTACCCCAGCCTACGACTTGGAGTATATATATTTAAAAAAATACTGACAGACGTATTTCAAATCGCACATCACAAAATATTAATTATTTAAACTGCACCCATGTGGCTTAGAAATAAAAAATAGTTAAAGATCGCTGAAAATGAAATGAAAATTATATTTATTCCTTTACCACAAAAATAGGTCTACTAACAAAAGAAAATATGATATATTGTAATATATTTTTGCGGCGTACTGGAGCCTAAACTAGGGTATCCCTGTATTTCAGGACTCTAGGTCGGTCGCTCGCTGATTACTTCCGACTTTGTCGGAATGTATGTGTGAGTGTGTGTGTCTATGTGTGAGTGTGTGAGTGTGTGTGTATGTGTGAGTGTGTGTGTGTGTGTGTGTGTGTGTGTGTGTGTGTGTGTGTGTGTGTGTGTGTGTGCGTGTGTGTGTGTGCGTGAGTGAGTGTGTGTGTGTGTGTGTGTGTGTGCGTGAGTGTGCAAGCAAGAAGGCTGTATTGTGTTTCCTATTATTACATATTCTATTGTTTCTTCGCTTGTTATCAATAATCTTATTTTTACGTGGTAGAACCATGCTGTTTTCGAGATTCATTACGAATCGTCTCCTACGCAAACTCGACGACTTGCAGCCTCCCGAACAAGCCGGTTTCCGAAAAGGCTTTAGTACCATAGACCACATACACACCCTTCGGCAAATTGTGCAGAAGACCGAAGAGTACAATCTGCCACTTTGCCTTGCGTATGTGGACTATGAAAACTGATTCCATCGAAATTTGGCCGGTGCTACAGTCCCTTCAGCGGTGCCAAGTTGACTGTCGGTATATCGAAGTGCTGAAGTGTTTGTACAGTAGGGCTACGATGGCTATCCGAGTACAGAATCAGAGTACGAAACCTATCCAACTGCAGAGAGGTGTAAGACAGGGTGACGTTATATGCCCGAAACTCTTCACCGCTGCATTGGAAGACGTTTTCAAGCTACTGGACTGGAAAGGGTACGGTATTAACATCAATGGTGAATATATCACTCACCTTCGATTTGCCGACGATATATTCCTTATGGCAGAATCACTGGAGGACCTAAGCACTATGCTCAATGACCTCAATAGTGTCTCCCAATGGATAGGTCTTATGATGAACATGGACAAAACAAAGATTATGTTTAATGCCCATGTCACACCTATGCCGGTAGTTGTTGGGAGTATTAAGCTCGAAGTTGTTGACGAGTATGTATACCTGGGACCGTGCTTTGTAGCATTCCTTGGGGGAGGCCTATGTTCAGCAGTAGACTTGTGAAGGGCTGTAATGATGATGATGATGAGAGCCATGCTGCAGCTATATTACTGGTATAGTTGTAGCACGATTGTGTCGGCTCGACTGGGGAAGGACCACGCTCTCACAGAATACCAGCTTAAAATAGCAGCTTAACGCTGCTGTGTTTCGTATGATGAATGTAGAGAACCGGAGACCCGTTTTACCGAAAACGAGGCATTCCATCTTAGTCCTCACGGGTGACAACGCATCTGCATTTTGATTCGTCATCGAAGAAAGATGTAGATGTCTATGGGCAACAGCAACCACTTACCATCAGGTGGACTGTGTGCTCGTTTGTCACCCTTATCCTATAAAAAAAAAATTAGGGTCATAGGTTAATTCTTTATGCTTGCGCAATGTTAGGTGTAATATGAATAGTTGTCTTACAGTTTAAAATTTACTGTCTTTGTACAGACTGAGTGTTGAGTATCGTTAAGGCTTTCTTAGCATTACTTTAAGCAGAGATCTTTGTGCGCGTTTCACCTTAATAATTCAGGTTTTGCACGCACCACCCCAAATAGAGATGCAGTAGCTTAAGATCGATTGAGCTAGAGCGTAATAAACCGTTTCCTACAGTGTTAATTTAAGAACATTTCTAAGTTTTTTAAAAATCCATATTAACTTACGTGTTCTTGCAGATAGAAGATCCAAGTGGTTAACCCACGATAGTGTTTCATCGAGTTGAAAACCAAGATATTTAATACAGCGAGTTTTTTGTAATGGTAGACAGTAGCAAGTTGAAGAGTTTACGTTATTACATTTTTAGAGTTAAAATATTACTGTTATTACTGCTTGGCTGTGTGGATTTATTTATAGAGAATGTTATATAACTAGATTTTTTAATGTTAAGCATTAAAAGGTTCTTATTCAGCCATAGGTATGTCTGATGAAGTCCTTTTATCATCATCTTTTTTCACCATAAAATGCAATATTAAGTGCAAAAAGTTAATAAAACCAAATAAAAGTATATATAAATATAGTAGTACTCGCATACTTCGCTGCCCTATGGATGGTTATATATAGTGCAGCAATGTGTGTATGAGGCTCATACACACATCGCTGCACTATGTACACTCAAATTATGAGCTCTCACCGACGCGTTCACCGACTGGTTCACAAACGCTCCGTCTGGGTACAAACCGTTTTGCTCCGCGTGCCGCGCCGGCTCAGTCAGGATATGAACGAAAGAGTTATTGGTCGTGCGTATTTAAATAAATAGACTAACAATATTTCGTGACTTTATAGATCAGTTAATTTATTTACAGTTAGAGTTAAGTTTAGAGATTTTATATTATAAAATAAGACAATATAGATTTATCTAAGTAATTAATCAGTGTTCTGTATAAGCCAGATTATATCATACCTTATAATTATATACTATTATATTATGATACTTTTATATATGCGAAGTATATAGGCGGTTGCTCTTTTAAAAAAAATCAAAAATTAGAATAATTATAGTTATTAATATAATTAACTGCAGTCCCAAACATAGTTGGAACTAGCGTTGCCAGGCGTCCGGATAAAGCCGTATACAACTATAATAAAGCTGTATCATGGCTCTGCAACGATAAGAATCTACCATGAAAATAATGATATTATGAAGATTTCATAAAATAGAAAACAAAAAATTTTTCTAGAACACAACATTGATAAATTTATATTCTCCACACGATTTAAACGAATTAAAGCACATAATACTAATGAATAAAAACCATAGAATTCTTTTAGCAAATACAATCAAACCTTTTAAGATATTGCAGTGAATAACCGAAGCTTGAGTTAAATGAATTGAAAATATGATTAACCTTTGCTGTTTAGCATTGATGAATTTGTGTTTTTAGACTCGAAATCTCCAGGCACCAAATAATTGGCGATCAAGCAATGGCAAGTGCGTGGCGACGCGGTGCGATGCAAGCTAGCAGTGGCTTAAGGCGTGCGCATGAAACTGGCGGTCGGTCAGTTGTGCACACATAGTACATTATACTAGTGTTGGGAGAAAGTGACTTCACGTCGAGGAAAACTATTACTTCGGGTGCACACTCTCCAGGAGGCAAGACGAGGTAACAGGAGCGCAATAGTATGGATGGCGCCCTTGCCTTCTCTCGTCGCCCCTCGCCGCCCCTCACGCGCGTTCCGCTCGGTGTCGGTTTTTTGACCGGAGTCAAAGGACGCTAGGGGCGAGGCGAGCGAATCAACCAGACTCTAGTGCACGCACAGTGTGCTGTTAGTAGCGAACGTGTGAGGACGTGCGTAAGTATGGTTATCACGACAGAGTGGTCTAACGATTTATGTTTCACTTTCATGGAATTATATCAAACATAACCAATTATTGGGGATCCAAAATATTCACATTTCGCATACCATTTCAGTAACGCGTTATTTTACTTGTATTGTCGTCATCCACCATCTTCTCTTTTTTATGCTTTCTACTTTTTTCATTTAGTTGATATGCATGTAAGATATTATAATATTGGTAAGCACACAAAACAGCGATCGTAGCCATTCAATTACGTTCATCTTTAGGTAGACGAGGCGGGCAACTGAATGAAACGAAAGTGTGAATAGGTAGCACTCGTGTGGCCTCCGCTTGCCGCGGCTCGTGCAAGGGCCTCCACGGGGTTAGAGGCTATTCGATATTGAAATCTGAATTGTTAATGGTAAGAGACGGTTTTCATCCAATAAATCAAGGAAGACGTAGTTTAGCTGAATTTTCTAATTATTATATTTAAGGGCTTCGTGTAATAAAATTGTGCAAAAGAAAAGAATAGAATAGAATATTTTTTATTTTATATAGATCACATATATGTAAGTCTTATTGAAAGTATTTTTTTTTAATTATGGAGTAAGTTTTTGTTAAGCTTAATAAACAGAATAAATCTGTTTTAATATGAGAAGACTTTAATATCAATCTCCCTCTTCCTCCGCCAGTATTAAATTTAGATAATTGTTTGAATCAAATGGTCTTTTCAATTTATTTTTAGAGCCGACGCGTATTGCTGAATCTAGTGCAACCTGTATGTATAGATAACATTTTTTGAAATGTTAAACCGTTGCATAAATGTATAATTCAAAAATTAAGTTCTGATTACTCTGGACACTTAGTTTCGGTACCTTGTATTCACAAAAAGCAAGTAGATGAGAAAGTTGTGTTTGTTTCAGTAAATGCTCGTCGCTTGGAGAAATTTAAAAGTAACATAGTAAAAAAACTTCCATCGCTTTCATACCAAAATAATCCATTTTTTTTGCATGGAACATTGTTTAAGCTTATTTGCAATGAATTTCATAATACTTTTACTTCTAAAACATTCTCCTTAAGGGCGGCAGTAGGAGTCCATTTGAGGAGACAAAGGTTATATGAACTTTACCATGAAAGGTCATATAATTTTTAATATTCAGAGGTAATTTATTAAAAATTTTAACTGCCATATAGTATGGGCTGCAATTTTGCATTTTACTCTCATTCATTAATCATTGTTAGGATACGGAATCATGCTATGGGGTAACAGTACAAACATAAATGACCTATTAATCATTCAAAAAAATGTGTGAGAATTATAGCTAAAAAATATAATGCAGTAAGTTGCAAACCATACTTCGTAAAATATAATCTGCTAAGCTTAATAACTATATATATTTTAAACATATATATTTACATTCAAAAATCAAAGTATTTTTTTTCCAAAATAAAAGAAACCCACAATATTAACACACGAAAAAGGAACAAATTTTCTTACCTTCATCCAGAATTAAAATGCAAAATTGCAGACCATATGGCAGTTAAAATTTTTATTGCACCAGAATGTTCCCGACAATAAGGGTCAGTGGCCTTTGTAGAGTAATTAAATTAATGTGTTGGCATAAAAATAAATAACACTGACACTTCTTATATTTACGCGACTACTACACATATCGAATAAAACCACTTTTATGGATTTTATCGGGTTTAATTATACTTATTTTTAATTCCCGACGTTTTGAGTGCTTTTCAGCACCCATGGTCACGGGGACTGAGTTGATTGACGTCCCTATGTTAGAGTTAACCGTGAGTACCTTCAGCTTTTTAGTTATTACTTTTGTTCCGATCTACGCAGAATGAATTTACTGTGTCTTGAAGTCTTGCAGTGATTTGCTTGGATTCAGTTTTAATTTTATTAATTACAGGATCCCAAGCAGGTGGTAGTACCCAGCCTCCTTCTCTATTGAAATAAAGATGTTTTTCAATTTCAACAGCCTCACGTATCATCCTTGGCAGGAATCGATGTTCTTTCGCGAGGATTTGTGGTTTATCAAATCTGATGTAATTAGGGGTCATCTAGGATATGATCACAAATTGCAGACTTCCCGGATCGTTGGTGTTTCACGTCAGCTATATGTTTTTTTACGTGGGTTTTTGTCAATCTTTCACTAATATATATCATACACAAACGACTCTGTAAGGAAGGATCATTATGTATTCTATTACCAAGTGGTAGCAACTATTGTATTCCACATAAATAATTTTTTGATTGATCGAACGCAACATTCGACAAGAAATTGGTCAGGCCTACGGTCGATAATCGAAGTACTCAATTCTGACTTCTCAATCACCGTCCATCACCCAATATGAGTAGATTAATTCCAAATTTCCGGTTCCCGCAGTTTTCAGGGCGGTAAGTAATCCTGGGTATTCATTCCTTGATGGTTGATTTGGACATAGTAAGTACCTTCAATCGGATTTGGGACAAATATGGGAAAAAAAAATAAGTGGTAACATCAATGACGCTTTGTACGCCGGTCGTACGATTCTCTGAAATATAACAACGGGTATCGGAGGAAAATGTTATCTGAAATCGAACCTATTAAATAAAGTTTTAAATTGGCGCCCTGCTGAGGGCCCATTTCATCGTGACATGATCAGTGCAAGCTAAACTTAGTCTACGTGTTTAACTTAGTTCAGGGCTACAAATTGCGTTTCACCAACATCAAGTAAACGCAATTAAAGCAAAACGCAGTTCAAATTCTGAACGCCCAATTTTCGACGTTTAGCTCCTTTGAACGCGTTTAGAGAGCTGTTAATACTGTTACTGATTAGGTACTTGCGGAGTATTTACCGATTTAAAATTTATATTTAGTTACTTTTTAGTGATATTATGAATAATATAATATTCTAGCTGTTATCAAGAAACAGCAAATATAAGAGCGTTCATACCAACAGAATAATAATACAGAGAGTATTATTGTTATGTGGTACCCGAACGGTTGGCACTAGCCTTTGACGAAAGTTTTTTTTTATAGGAGGGGGGGGCAAACGAGCATGCGGCTCACCTGATGGTAAGTGACTACCGCCGCCGCGAACAGCACAACACCAGGGAACCAGAGGAATTGCAGATGCGTTGCCGGCCTTTTAAAAGGAGTAGGCTCTTTTCTTGAGGTCCCTAAGTCGTATCGGTCCGGCAAAATCGCTGGTGGTAACTATTCCACAAGGAAGTTGTGCGAGGAAAACATCTTCTAAATCGCACAGTGGTGGACCATAATCATCCAGATGGTGTGGATGGTATCGGGAGTTCTGCCGCGATGTGCGTTCGTGAAATTTGGCGGCTGGGATTAATCCGAACAATTCCTCAGAGCACTCCCGTGGTAAATGCGAAGAAAATGCAAGAGATGCAACATCTCTTCGCAGCGCCAATGAATCGAGCCGATCGGAAAGGACTCGGTCGTCGACGATTCGAGCGGCTCTGCGCTGGATGCGGTCAAGTGGAAGGAGCTGGCATTGGGGCCCCAGCCCAGAGATGAGACAGTATTCCATGTGAGGCCAGACCTGCGCCTTGTAAAGTTGCAGGCGTTGTGCCGGCATGAAATACTATCCGCTCTGCTGAGCACGCCAAGCTTTTAGAGGCCAATTTGGCCTTCAAAGTGACCGCGAAACTGCGTCACTCGATATGTCGACGCCGAGTTCCGATACTGGCTGAGGCAACAAGTGCTGTGAAACTGAGGAGATACGACAAAGGGGTTCTTTTTAGCGGTGAACAATTGCATTGGTGCCGGCGGGGATCGAACCCGGGGTGCTCACGTACTGTGAAAGTTACAGCGAGCGCTAACCATCTGAGCTACCACGGCAATTTATTAATTAATTACTACCTACGTTTAGTTAGTAATTAATTAATAAATTAACGTTTTAGAGAATTACATACAATATGTATGTTACGAGTACTATAAATGTACGTAAAATTTTGTATAAAATTTCAGCAAATGCTGTTTTAATGATTCCAAAATATTGCAATTACGAAACACATCGAGATTTTCTTTTAAATTGTGCGACATTTCATATAAAATTAATTTTCGTAAACGCGATCAAAATCTAGCTGGTTGCATCGGTTTGACCAAAACCGAGATCAAATTTTACATTTAAACTAAGTTAAGTAAAACGTGGTTTTATTAAACTTGGTTTCCAAAGTGAACCGTGAGATCGGTACTTAATCTAGTCCAATTCAATGTTCAGTGAACGCCGGAATGCTCGTATATCGCTTGTTTGAAACTTCTTTATATCTCTTCATTCTTAAAACACTTTCCTTCTAGTCTCAGTTAGTTTAGTTTTGTTGATTTCCGAACATTCGACGTCGACATATTGAATGACGCTTACTTCTGCGGTTACCATTATTTCTTGCCGGGCCCAACGTTTCAACTTTACAGACCGCAAGTTCGGCAACACATAAGATGTTGTTCTCATATTTATGACCAGAAGGTAAGTGGGACTATTCAAGATAGAGTGGCCGAGTAGTGGACATCCGAGTATTAGCTCCATTTACTTGATCGCTCGAATCATCGATGCCCAAATTCTCTCTGATCGGCTTGATCTATTGGCCTTGCTTAGAGATTTTCATCTATTTTTTTCATCTTCTACAAAGAAAAATTTTGAAAGCAATTGCATTCGCAAAATGATTTTTGTCATTTTGCGAATGCAATTGACATTTTGATTGATCAAAATGACATTTTGATTGAAGAAAGATATAGATGTCTATGGACCACAGCATCCGCTTACCGTCAGGTGGGCTGTGTATTCGTTTGTCACCCTTATTCTTTGAAAAAAGTCGTCTAATATTTATAATAAATTAAAACGTAAAGAAATTGCTAGAACTAAATATCATAAATAATAATTGTATTTATCTCAGTAATTTGTCGACCAGGCTTCACTTAATAATAAAGGTTAATGTTACACGTGTAATACAGTATTTAATGATGTACGTTCTCTACTAAAACTTTCATGAGCGTAAGAATAAAATGTGGCGTCAACAAAAATTTAAAGTAGGACCTACTTTAAATTTTTGTTGACGTAATACACAGCATTTTTAGATAGCATAAATATTACCGTTACTGTTAAAGACTATCAAAAGTCCACTACTAAACAAAGGCCGACCCATAGCCCATACCTCATAACGAAGATACGTACCATAGTTAGGAGATATGGATTGGCAAACGCAGTTTTTTTTTGTGGTTTTAATTGAAGACGCTGCTGCCCACTTCCTGATTTGTTTCCTTCTGTTGGCACTTACGACACTCACGGGACGATATGGCGTAGTGAATTTTCTTCACTACACCGCCACTACACGGTCAAATATAAATTTTATCACTTTGCATTAGGTACCTTACATATTACATATTATCACTTTTAATTTTTTTTGTTATTTTATACGCGATTAAATTGCGTCTCTTTTTTGTACTAAAAATATGAAAAAATCATTTTATTTCCAGCAAGATCGTAACTTCTTTATTTTTTTGATATCTCAATTCTATATATTCTAATTCTCTAAACTAAAGTAAGCTTTTTATTGTTATTTTCAATCGTTTCTTATTAAAGAACATGCTGATCACATAGAAAGCAGCGAATAGAATTCTTAATTATTTTTTCTTGTCTTGCCTTGTTATCAACTGCTCTATCAATAATGAGATATAACCAAATGGCATGTGTAACTCGCGAACTCAAGATTCGTTAGGGTATAAAAGGTAGGAATAAAATTTTTCCGTATCCCATCCTTGCTCAACCGCATAAGCAGTTATATGTTAGCAACACCTATAAGGCACATTTTTTAAGGCTTCCATCTACAATTAAACCGGCAGCTAAGTTGACGTACTCTTTTTGTCACATATTTTGACTAAGATTGCTCATATATTTCAGAGGTGACAACGTATCTGCGTTTTGATTCTTAAGCGAGGATAGAAGTAAATGCTTAAGGCCACCGAATCCACTTACCATCAGGTCAATTTTATTTAAAAAAAAAACAGCCAAGTGCGAGTCGGACTCGCGCATGAAGGGTTCCGTACTATCTGCGCACGGATTCCCCCTCCCCCATGTCCGTTAGTCCCAATGGGGTGACAAACGAAATTAGAGTGAATCTAAAGGTAAGCCCATGGACACCTGCAACAACTTCAAATAAAGAAGGCAACAGATGCGTTGTCAGCTCTGAAGGCTTCTACTTACTACTAGATTAGAGGATGGTACTTGCCCAGACAGGTCCCTAGGCAGAAAAAGAGAACTACCTATTGCTAGTAATTTAGCCCTTCACAAGCAACTGCTGAACATAGGCATCACCCCAGGAATGCCACAAAGCACGGACCTGAGCCACCTGCATCCATTGACTTCCTGCATGTGTTACCAGGTCTTCACTCCATATATTGGAGAGACACCCTAAACTTCGCCTGCTGGTACGAGGCTGCCCCTCGAAAACCTTTTATTCCCATCGGTTGTCGGTTCTTCGAGCTATAATGCCACTTCATTTCACTTTACTAATCCGTTGGGCTATGACGGTCACTCTGGTTCTACTGCAAATATCCTCATTTCCAAGTTTATCACGCAGAGAAACTCCGAGCATAGCTCTCTCCATAGCTCGCTGAGCTACCTTGAGCTTCCTCATATGGCCAGCAGTGAAGGACCACATCTCGGATCCATAAGTCATCACTGACAACATGCACTGGTTGTAGAGTCTCGTTTTCAAGTTATACTTGACGATAAGATGTGTCGTAATTTCCCGAACGCTGCCCAGCCGAGTTGAATACGTCGATTGACCTCTCGGTCGAAGTTGGACTTACTTAGTCGGACTATTTGTCCCAGGTAAACATACTCGTCAACAACTTCGAGCTTAGTACTCCCAACTACCGGAATAGGTGTGACATGGACGTTACACATGATCTTTGTTTTGTCCATGTTCATCTGAAGACCTATCCGTTAGGAGACACTATTGAGGTCATTAAGGATAGTGCTTAGGTCCTCCAGCGATTTAGCCATAATGACTTTGTCGTAAGCAAATCGCTGGTGAGTGATGTACCCGCAATTGATGTTAATACCGTATCATTTCAGCTCAGTAGTTTGAAAACGTCTTCCAATACAGCGGTGAAGAGTTTCGGCAATATAACATCACCTTGCCTTACACCTTTATGAAGTTGGATGGGATTCGTACTCTGGTTCTGTACTCGGAAAGCTATCTTAGCCCTACTGTAGAAATACTTCAACACTTCGCTATACCGACAGTCAGCTTGGCATTGATGAAGGGACTGTAGCACCGCCCAAATTTTGACGGAATCAAAAGCTTCCTCATAGTCCACATACGCAAGGTAAAGTGGCAGATTGTACTCGATCTTCTGTACAATTTTTCGAAGTGTATGTATGTGGTCTATGGTACTAAAGCCTTTTCGGAAACTTGTTCGGGAGGCTGGAAGTTGTCGAGTCTGCGTGCGAGACGATTCGTAACGACTATCGAAAACAGCACGAAGACGCGGCTCAGAAGGGAAATCGGTCTGTAGTTCTTCTAGTACTAATTTTATTTGTATAGCCTTAGTGATCAATCAGGACACTATTATATATAAAAGTACTAATATGAATATAAAAATCAAATCTAGCTACGTAATGAATACTGATTTAAAATTCATTATTTATCACATTGTCTTGTCATTTTGAATGAGTTGCGCAACTTGATGTAACCTTACCTTTTTTTCTACATGGGAAAGTGCCTAGGCATACCCACCTTGCGGGGACAAGGACGGGTTACGTCGGACTCGCACCGACTAAAACATCATGATGTTCCACCTTTGCTGCATATTGGCAGAGCCACGGGAACGCTTTCACACACATACGCTGGCCGCCACATGGCAGTCCCTCTTCTGGAGAGGAACACAAGATGCGCCTTAGCAAACGCTTGGCAGACGGATTGATGATCCCAGTACCAGACTTCTCGCTTTTTCGATGCTTCTCCCCTTCGCCGGTCTGGTTATTTTGCATCCTGAGTAAGTGAGATGGTTATATAGCCATCTATCGGAAATCATAAGACTTTTCTGGCATTTCCCAGAGTTCGACGAAACCCTTTTTTATGATTTATTTGAATAACGTTATTTTTATGATTTTTTTTTTAATTACGGCCTTCTAAGTCTTAAAGTCACTGTGTTGGAAAAACTGCCTCATTGGTTTTCTTCCGCTTTGCTGATCGCTATGATTGACTTAACTGTTATTATTGAGCAATAAATTATTTTCAGTGATACGAATTTTAGACACAGCGAAATATAATACACCGACCTATAAAATTTATGAAAATTACTAAAATGAATAAAATAATTTGCACGTAATAGTTTCTGAAGTCCAGGTTTTAATTCTTCGATAAAATATGTCTCAGCACAGACTTCAAAAACTATTAAGTAAAAATATTTTTTTCCATTTTAGTTTTTGGAGTCGGTTCCTACTTTTTAACAAAAGTTAAATTATATATCATGGAATTCGTAAAAGGGAATCTACTTAAAATATGACTACTCAATAGGTCGGGGAAAAAGTTTCTTTGTACTCGTATTTTGTATGTATAAAATTAAAGAAAAATCTCTTTGGTTGTACTGTTTATATCTAGCTGGTTTTAATATCAATACATATAGGACATTAAGAAAAAGAAAAATTAATTTTGAAATAATTTTCAATTCGTTTAAAATAAGAAAATAGTGATTAACATAAAAAAAATAATTTTATTGTAAAAAAGGTTCGGTTACCTACAAAAACGTGTTTGTTTAGTTTTTTTAAACTATTATTTATTTTCTATTTTTAGTGCGGCTAACTACAAAAGCGTGTTTTTTTTGGAAAGAGTTCTTTTACGCGGTTTTTTTTAAAAATCTGCAGCCCTCTGACGAATTTCTTCAGAGTCTTTATTAGCGCTTTGTGGCAATTTAACTTGCAATTTAAATATAAAACTTTTAAATAAAATAAATATTAATAAATTTTGAATTTTGAATCAGTGCGTTCTCTCTGTATATACAATGTATAAACACAAGGAAGCACCTAGTGTATATTCCCCATTACATTTGTACAGCCAATAAAATTGTATAATTAATTAATTCAATATTTCCTAAAATGATTAAAAGTATTATGATAAATAATCAGTAAAATATTAAGTAATAAATAATAATAATCAATAATAACAACATCACATAACATTTTCGTCAACTTAAATTATTTTACTTAATTATATAATTTACTTTTGATTATTTTTAATAACTTAAAATATTACATTGTCACCAGTGTGCGGAGTTTCAAATCAATCCGACGTTTTGAAGGAGATGTAAATCACATTCAAAAATTCCGTTATATAGATACATACCAAGCTAATAAAAGCGTGTTAAAAAAAGGAATTTTGATGTCAAATATGCAGCACGCTCTGATCTGATTCATACGGATAAAGTCGATTTTGAAAAAGTGGAGCAAGATCGGCATATTAGTAGTTACGACATGTTTGCCCACAAAACCAGTTTTGACCCATTTTAAAAAGTCTGGCTGTACAAAAAAGTTCAATATTTGGGTACCACACGAGCTCACTGAAAGAAACCTAATGAATCGTGTACTCATTTGCAATTCTCTATTGAAACGTAATGAAAACGAACCATTTTTGAAAATATTGATCACTGGTGATGAAAAGTGAATCACCTATGACAAGAACATGCGAAAAAGATCATGGTCAAAGAGTAGTCAAGCTCCACAGACTGTAGCAAAGCCCGAATTAACACGCAATAAGGTAATGCTGTGTGTATGGTGGGATTGGAAAGTCATAGTTTATTATGAGCTTTTACCGCTGGGAAAAACCATCGATTCGGATCTCTACTGCCAACAACTAATGAGATTCAAGCAAGAAATTGAGAAAAAACGGCCGGAATTGATCAACAGATAAGGAGCGATATTTCATCATGATAACGCCAGACCACACTCATCTTTGGCCACTCAGCAAAAAATGAGAGAGCTTGGTTGGGAAGTGTTAATGCATACACCATATAGTCCTGACCTTGCAGCTATCAGATTTTCCCCTATATCGGTCTCTTCAGAACTATTTGGGTAATGTTAGGTTAAAATCAAGAGAGGACTGTCAAAACTACTTGCCGCATTTTTTCCCAAAATTTTCAAAAAATCCCAAGATTTCTACAGTAACGGGATTATGTCACTACCTACAAGATGGCAACAAGTTATCGGATAAATTAAATGTAATTAAACTTTGAAAAAAAAACGTCTTGAATTTGTATTTAAAGTACGAAGAAACTTTTTCCCCGACCTTATATTATTGTCATTTGCTCTAGAGACTAATGGTCCGTGGGGTCCACATACGGTGAAGTTCCTAAAGAAACCGTATACGCGACTAATCGTCGCTGCTGGTGATAAAAGGGCTGGTTCTTTTCTCGCTCATAGGCTAAATTTAGCAATTCAGACAGGAAACGCAGCCAGCGTTCTTGGCAAGATATCACGGGGTGAAGGACTGTATGATAATTTAACTTTTTTGTTTTATTTTATTTTCTACCTAGTTTTTTTAATATTGTATATATATTTTAATGTTAAATACATAAATGCCTTAAAAATACTTCAATATTAATCTGAATAATAAAATTATTCTTGAAAAATGTTAGTTATAAAATATGTAGTTAATAGTAAGTTAAGTAGCAAATAATGAGTTGTTGCGCTGGGGGCCGCGGGTTCGAATCCTGCACGGAACAAATATTTGTATGGCCTATAAATAATTGTTCCGTGTTTGGATGTATGTTCTCGTGCAATTTCTGTTTGTAAACCGCCTCCGCAATACAGGAGAAAATCCTAGTGTGGGGGTAACGTTTAAATAAAACAAAAAGATTCAGAAAAAAAAAGAATCTAATATTGGTTGAGCACGTATTGAGAGACACGCTTAAGATAGATTCCCGCAGTACAGATTATCTGTAACACGTTCCTACGTATATTTTTTATCGTGTTCATCATCATTATCATAACAACCATTTACAAGTCCACTACTGAATATAGATATTCTCCAAGGAACAATTCTACCATTCGAAAAAATATTTTCTCCATCGGTTGTCAATTCTTCGATCTATACGGTCAGTCTATTAGCAATTTAGCTTACTGATTTGTTGGACTATGTTGGTTGGGTTAATTTCTACCGCGGATATCTTCATTGCTAATAATATCATGAAGAGAAACTCCATGAATAGCCAAGATAACTGGCTAAGCAACCTTGCAGTGTTTCTTAAGATTCAAACAAATGTACTCTATACCAGTTATTCTTTAGAATTTTCTACAGATCTGAAGCTGTTTTATTTACAACTTAAAGTATTGAGGAATATTGAAAACTATTTTGAAGTAGTTGAGAAACTAAACTTAGCTATTTTAGGTACTTTGTGTTACATTATAATGATAGTTATTTATTTATAAACATTATTTTACTAATCATAAAGGTAATAAAGGGTGGACAGCATTCTCTGTCAGTCAATCCATAGCGTGGTGAAAAATTAGTGGCAGGTGCCTTAAATAACTAATAATAATAATCAAAATAGAAATACATACTTACATTGCTGTAAGTATGTATTTCATATATTGAAATTATTTTTCTCAACTTGGCTGCAAGTGGAGGAAAATTAAATGGAAAGTATATATTTATATTTTTTTAAGTTGCAAAAAGAATAGGTATATTTTTATATCGACGACTTCCAGCGTCCCGAACAAGCCGGTTTCCGAAAAGGCTTTAGCACCATAGACCACATACATACTCTTCGGCAACTAGTACAGGACGCCGAATAGTACAGTCTGCCACTTTGTCTTGCGTATGTGGACTACGAGGAAGCCTTTGATTCCGTCGAAATTTGGGCGGCGCTGCAGTCCCTTTAGCGGTGCCAAGTTGACTGTCGGTATATCGAAGTGTTGAAGTGTTTGTACAGTAGGGCTACGATGGCTATCTGAGTACAGAAATAGAGTACGAAATCTATCCAACTGCAGAGAGGTGTAAGACAAGATGATGTTATATCCCTGAACTCTTCACCGCTGCATTGGAAGACGTTTTCAAGCTACTGGACTGGAAAGGATACGTTATTAACGTCAATGGTGAGTACACCACTCACCTTCGATTTGCCGACGATATAGTCCTTATGGCAGAATCACTGGAGTACCTTAGCATTATACTCAATGACCTCAATAGTGTCTCCCA
Source organism: Parnassius orleans (assembly GCA_029286625.1). Lineage (NCBI taxonomy): Eukaryota > Metazoa > Arthropoda > Insecta > Lepidoptera > Papilionidae > Parnassius > Parnassius orleans. Next base: position 22,273 of record JAGSMP010000669.1, read on the forward strand.
ACGGATAGGTCTTAAGATGAACATAGACAACACAAAAGTCACGTGTAACGTCCATGTCACAACTATGCCGATAGTTGTTGGGAGCACTAAGCTCGAATTTGTTGACGAATATGTATACTTGGGATAAATAGTCCGACTACGTAAGTCCAACTTCGACCGAGAGGTCAATCGACGGATTCAACACGGCTGGGCAGAGTTCGGGAGATTACGACACATCTTCTCGTCTCGTAGTACTAAGATCGCCTTTGAGACATCATATTCAATCCGCCTACCAACTAAGTTATCTTCCAGAAATTCTCTGAATTTCTCAAATTTCTTTTGCAAAGAACTCACGGAATATGATGATGATGGTATTGGAGGTGGGAAAATGGTGATTTTGTTGATATTGAATGTGACGAGGATGTTGACTTCAAAAAAAAATATGTAAGTTTTTGCGTTGTTTTTATTTTGACAGGAAACTGCAAAAAATTTAAGCAGTTATTTAGGTAACTGCTTAAATTTTTTGCGGTTTCCTTTAGCTTTTTTTAAAATTTTTAATAATTCTTTACTATTCCCTATTATGACACACTTTTAAAATCGTAAAATTTATAGTGGTAGCTTATTAGTTCAATTTGTTTATATGTTGCTATTTTGAATGGATCCGACGAATGCAAAAACTGATTTCAAAAAAATATGTTTTTATATAATAGGACGAATTCAGAGCATTTCTACGTATTCAATTAAGAATTTGTATGCGATCAGATCAGAGAAGTGCAAACTAAGTGTTATATTTAATTTTGGCTACAACTTGCACATAAACATAAAATTAAAGTAAAGATTGAATAAAACTACTTTTACGGATTATATCGCGTTTAATAACTTATTTTTATTAATTCCCGACGTTTCGGGTGCTTTACAGCACCCATGACCATGACGATGGTCATGACCATACTCATGGATATATAACGCGATATAATCCGTAAAAGTAGTTTTATTCAATGTGTAGTGTTCTCGTAAATATAAGAAATCATTAAAATAAAGATTACAAAATAACATTAAATGTACAAAGTTAGATTCATGGGACTTTTGTATATTCGTATTTATATTCGTATTTGGAATATACTATAGACATTTAATTAAAATTTAATTTAATTCTAAACCAACTATTTGGTAAACATCACGTCACCTAAATTAACGCTTTAGGAGATAAAACAGATTTATGGATTGTATAAAACAAAAATAATTACAGGCGTGTGACTATCTCTGTCTAAGTGAAATTTATAAAACACGCTGCGGATATCAAGTGGTTTTATTTACCGGCATCTACATATTTATTATTTTAGTGTATTGTTGTGAGTTCATAATAGCAATAGAAAACATTGAAAATAAAAAAATTTACTAGACAGATAACATAAGTAAGCCATGTATAAAAATAATGGCATTTATAGTAATATTCCTCATAAAATATTTATAAATAACTGACATAGTTGACGTTAAGCTTAAGATTGCGAAATGGCGATTTATTTATAATGTGTAAGAATTTTACTTTCAGGCGCACATTTCCAAATTTTTTACATGTCAGCTGGGATAATCACTTCTTAACAATATGCATTGAAAAAAAAAATCAATTGCCAACCCTCCATAGCAGTTGCCTAAATCAAAGGATCTATAGGAATGAAAAATAAAAACTGCTATGGAGCTTGGTGCCTGTTCAGATCACAACTCTTTAACCAAAGAATCACCTTAGCCCCCTCTTATTTTTTTTGTGGGATATATATCTTTTTATAAAGGGATGTCCTTTTATTAATCTAAATAAATACATGATCTTCGACATTTTCTCTTGCGTTATCGCATAACTATTTTCTATTTTTTAATTTAAATTATTAAAATTAAATGCAAATAAATTTACGGTTATATTCATAAACAAGTATTGTATACTTCAACCTAACCGTATCAGTAATTTTGTCGATATTTTAGTAGTTATTTGATTTTTCCTTTGTTTAAACACAGTGATCTACCATGATGTTAACTTTAAATTTTCTAAACAACTTAGAATTAATCTAGGTATTTGATGAGTCTGTGAATGATAAAAAGGGCACTTTTCAGACCTTAATAACACATGAACTAAAACAAGTTTTATGAAATAAGATTCTCGATAATCGAGTGGTCCTTATTAGGTAGGTATAAAAAATTACAAAAATGTAGATTTAATAGTTTCTGAGTTATAGGGTATTTAAAATTGGCTCAAAATGGTTTGTGTAGATATCAAACTGCCGGTGTGTCGTCTTTTTCTTTTCCATAGTTTCATTGTATGTCTGGATAAGCTTTTTTCTGATCTGAAGAGTATAGATAGCCAGTATAATTAAATAATCTAAGGCATTCCATTTTAGTTTTCAAAGGTGACGCATCTTTGAGAACTAAGATGGAATCACAGTCACAGCATCTCTACCACATGATATGCTCATTATTATAAACAAAATATCCTAGACAATCAGTGAGCTTAAACTAAAATTTCTAGAACGATTTCTTTAAAATATTTCCAACGATAGTAACATTCATACATAAACACTCATGCCTGTCACCCAGAGCGGTACTGATAATAATATTATCGGCATAATTGTATTTTTAGGCTCTTAAATTAATTATACCGTGAGATTTTCATACGAATATGTTGGAGAATAGGGTCGTATTTTTTTCATTCAATACGACCTTTTAACAGCAGTAAATCTTACAGCTGGATTACGTTTAACTTATTTCCAACTCCGCATATATACATATGTAGTCATTTTATTGTAATTAGCTGACTTCAAAATGAAAGTTTTTTTTTTGTATGTATATTACGACATATCTTTGTTTCGACATAAATTTGAACTGATTTTGATGACTATTTTTTTATTAAATAGTTTATACTTCAGAGGTACTCTCATATTACTTTGGAGCCAAAATTTGAACGCTAAAGATGGCAAAATAGAGAAAAAAGTTTTTAATTTAACTATTTAGATGACATTGATATTGTTATATTTCTTAGTCAACTCAAAAGGGTAAAAAAGTATTATATACATCACCGACTTTAGAATGTAAAATTATTTTAATGTTTCTGGTTCTTTGAAGTTGGTTTTAACTTTATTGAAAGTAATTTCTTACTAATAATCTTGATCAAAATAACCTTATGATTTATCTGGTTGACATGATTTTAAAGGGTTACTTATTTAAACCACTTTATCTATAAAAGTGAATATTATGATAGCCTGAAATAAAACACGAAAACACATTCAAAGTATACGACATCATTAGTTTTGAAAGAAAATGGATACGACTGTCAATGAACGATATCACAGATAGACTTAAGAGCTCATTTGAGATCACACCAGTTCACACGTTCTCTGTATCTTGACCTAGTGAATGATGAATCTATCAAGTAACTATGTTATGAATGGCGTTAATACAAGTATACTTAATACAAATAAGTAAAATAATTACTGGCTTATCTTGACTGCAGTGCAAATTTCAATATTAAAAACTTAATTAAAATTATAACAGTATAGCGCAGTCTCTTTCTATTTACTTTAAATCAAGTGTTAAGTTCTGTCCCTATTTGAAATCCTATATGAAATTATAAATAATCTACTAACCGGTTAGTATACGAACCGTGATGAAACGCGATGATTAAGGCAAATCCTCTCTACAGTAGGAAAAACGTATGTATGTACATCAGTGGACTTTTTCAGTGTGATGACAAAAAAGAGGAAGATATGAAAGTGTAAAAAAAAATATATTAACACATAGATAAAAGCTTTTCCAATCGCCATTTTTTATAGAAGTAAGGATGAAGAAAGAGCACACAATCTACCTGATTGTAAAGTTTAAATGAGTACAAGCTCCAGACCGAAATACAGCAGTGCACGCACTGATGTTTGGCGACAGGAAAAGGTAAGAGGGTGGTACCTACCCTGATGGAATCCTAGGCAGAGAATAAGTCTTACCACCTAGAATTCTGTGAGCGCGTGTTCTTCTTGGTACATTCTTACTACTTGGTACATACGGTAAAAGCGACAGTAGCCTAATCACAGGATTCGGACCTCGAACTCAACAGTTTGTGGATTTGAATCCGCCGTTCGACTACTGTGGTGAACCACTCCTAACACAAGCAGTTTTTATTTTTAAACTTACAAACTTTACCAATAGTGGTTAAAGGGAATTTTAGTAATGTTAATAGCATTGCTAGTATTTTTTAAATAGTGTTTCCTATTATTTCGCTCTCCTATTTGTGCGGTGCTTTAAAGATGGTTAATATAAATTTTAATTTTTGAAATAAACAGTTAAAAAATAACGAGTTTATTAAATAAATAAAATTAACCATATTAAATAAAATTATCATATCCAAACCATTCTAAACAATTCACGAATTCATAATTTACCGATTTATATTAAATTATTCGTGTTTTTGCCATCTTACATATGTACCACTTTGAGAGTCAATCAATTTTTGTTCAATAAATGACTTCACCTATAGAATGAAGTAGATGGCGCTATTACGAAGCAATTTTACTCGAAAGATATTTTTTTTAAATTTATTACACTAAAATCAAGTCTAAAAATGAGGATTGTTATATTAGTTTGCTATAAAATTAAACTTTTACCTTATATTTTATGCCGCACTTGTGGTTGAAAATGATCATACTAAATAAATCATTTGCCGAGAAATACTTTTATTTTATATTTCATTTTATTTGAAGGTTTCACTTCCACCGCGTGCGAACTCTACACGTTTTTTATCATTAATTCTTTCTTTAACTAACTTGTGATGACACAGGTACACATTATAAACGTCACACTTCAATGGTTGTTAAAATACATGCCCACTATTTATTACAAAAAATGCACCCATTTGTAACCATCCATCTATCCATTCATCCATTATAGCCTATAAAAGCCCACTTCTGAATATAGACCTCTCCCATAGATTGCTTGATAAGGGGTATTTTGCCATAATTGCCACGTTCGGCAGGCGGGTTTGCAACCGCAGTTTTTATTTTATTTTGAGTTGTTATCTGGAAGATATTGTTGCAATTTCCTCTGTACGTCCTCTGTTTCCTTCAGGGTTTCCTTTAGAGTAATTTTTAAATAAAATTAACTTTATATGGAAACATGAATAATTCTAGCTTTTTAATAACGTGATCTACTTAAAATTAAGCCTTACTCATCCGTCTTTAGGTCACTGTTTTGGAAAAACTGCTTCATTGCTTTTCTTCCGCTTTGTGGAGCGCTGTGATTGACTTCAAATTAATTAATAACCAAAAAATTTGCATTCATCATCATCATTCATCAGTTCGAGTTTAGAAAATACAATGCAAATAATGAATTTATCATTTAATATTAATGCAAGAGCAACAAAAATTTAATTATGGTATTGTTTAATTTTATTCTCTTCCACCAAGAAGTGGCTACTCCCCTTTTGGAAGATTATTCACCATCCTATTTCATCCTATAGGTATTGTAAAAGGCGACAAAGGAAAATGAAACAAGGGATAGTAGTCGGAGTACCTCTTTTTTGCTGTATCAATGATGACTATTGGCCGCCTGGTGGTTAAAATTCGACCGTAATTCATAATATTTTTAAGTTTGTATTTTAAACAAGCAGTATTTCACTTATAACTCTCAGTATATCTAAATATTATCCATTTTTTATCTACACATTATAAAATAAACGCTTTTTTGCCGTTGACATATACATTGAATAAGAAACATTGGAAATCGCACAAAGTTCACAGCTCAGTGAATTAATCTGTCAGTAATTACATTATTGGTACCATTTTAAAGTTCTTTGGTGACAATCTCTAATCACGTAGTGATTATGTACACTTTGCTTTACTTTGTGCGACTGTTTGACCATAGACTAATGTGTTTGACAATTAACATTGGCGGTTTAAACGTAAACAATGATGTATTATTACATATTTTTTTAATGTATAATAATGTATTTGTAACACATATTATGTATAAGCTAAATCTTTCTACACTCACTCTTCATATAAAATTTAGCTATGTCAAATCTTACACTTATATTTTATGCTTAAAAGGGGGTACAAAGTTGTCGTTCACATAATAATATATAGATGTAATTATATACACGTGGGGCAAATATAATATGTAAATTATGTAGTTTCAAATAAAGATGTTTCTTATTTTCTACTAGTTTACCTCTTACATATATCTAGTCAAATATATATAATAGGGTAAAACTGCAAAAGTTTAGAAAGGAAATTTTTATGAACCACTTAAATTCTTAGCAGAGGACAGGGGGGCTAAGTTAACTCGCCAAGTGCTAGGCGTTGAAGGACGACTTTGTGGATGTCTAAGAAATGAAAAAAAAATTCGAGACATGTGAACGCCAATTTATACGCACTGGGGTAGTTCTTACCTAAGCCACACATAAATATAAAAAAGAGTCCCGTACCCTGAGCCCAGCACTTTTACTTTACACAGTTACTTTACCTTTTTTTTTAACTTTAACCGTTTTTGAAACGCCTAGAAATATTAAACGGCTTTTGATTTTTTATTTTAGAATTACATTCCCAAGTACATATAATAAAAAAATAATTTAATAATTTAAGTGCAGTCACTTCGAAAAATATTTTTAACCAATGAGAAACAATTTCATTATTTAAAGATTATCTATTAATATTTTTATATTTCAAATTACTTAATCGTTAAATGGATTAACTTGTTCGAAACGAGCTACAAGGGAGTTTGTTTTATTTAGCCAGAAAATGTCCCCGTTGGGTCGCATTCCATTACTTAAGTTTTCCTTATCTTTATTGGCATGAATTATATTAATTCGATGTGAATAAATTTACATTGAAAATCAAAATTATTTTCTTAAAGGGACCGTTTCAAAATTTTGGTTGTATCATTACTTTACTTTAACATTAAATTCTGTGTCCTTATACTAATACGTGAAGAGAAAACTTGTACGGAGGAGAGTGAGATTTGGCATACTCGTAGTTACAAGTTTATATGTATTACTTTACTTTACAGCAAGAAATATGTACATTAACCTTTATGTACCGACGTGGTTTTTTTGTACCGCAAGTACCGATGTGGGGCCCGAGAGGCCGCATGCAAATAATTAGTTTTTTTAGAAATGGTTTATAATTTTGGTCAAATTTTAATTTATTTTGATAATATAGGTTTCTTAAATGAAAGGAAGAAGTAAATTAATAATCTTATTTATTAAATTTAACATTAATAGGCCTTTTGTGACTACAATGGGACACTTAACGAAATAAAAATCTTAAAAAAAGAAATACCACTTCGGAACTAGAATATCTTAACTTTTCATATACTTAAGGGATATGTCTATCAGAAAAAAAATATAAATATCTGGAATGCTCAAAATAAAAAAAATGACAAACAGCAAAGTTTCTTATTCACAATCAGGACACACTTGCTTGGCACACTGTAAACAAACGTGTTTTTTGCATGAGTAACATTGATATGTTGATTTTCTGTTGAGTTTAGGTGGGCAAGATGCACATATTTTTCTCGTTTTTTCTTGACTCACTTGACCTTGAACTTTATCTGGCATATCAGCCCCGAGTATTCTAGCCAAACTCATGCGAAGCTCATGAGGCAAGCGCAAGTTAAACACCCTTCTCTTTATGTGCTCTAATATGAGCTGACGAGCTAAATGTTTTACAAAAACACCCCGTTCAGTTTTTTTATTTAGATGCACATCATGTAAAATATGAGCATTTACAGAACTTATGTCCAAAATCCGGTAAAAAAGTGTCATAGGCCAGCGTCTCGATCGGCGACTACAAGTGTATATCGAACACTTTTATCTATTTCGTCCCTCCTCCTTTTGTGGAATTATAGAATTGTATAATTTCAGGTTTGCCTGACTCATTATCAATTCCTTCAGTGTGATGCATCGAGGAAGCTAATATCACGGCTTTGTTTTTCCTAGGTACATGGGAAATAAGCGTTATCTCTTTTGTAAAACCGTACAACGTTGAACCTTCTTGTCTAGATTTAGTCGGTAAAAATTCTGGAGGGATTTCTCTTTTGTTTTTCTTTACAGTGCCTACGCATGTAAGTCCTCTCTGTTTCAAAGAATTTACTAACTGAATAGAGGTAAACCAATTATCACATGTGATATTTTTGTTGCTGCCTTGTAATGGTCTCGTCAAACGTAGCACGGCTTGGGTGGGAACTAATAATTTCTTTTCTTCCTCTGTCAGGCTTTCTCCATCTGAACCCTTTCCACAATACACGTAACCATTGTAAAAATATCCGTTTTCAGCATCACACAAACACATTACTTTTAGTCCATATTTTGCCGGCTTACTGGGCATGTAAATCATCAAGAAAGACCGTCCCCTAAAAGGGACTAGCATTTCATCTACAGTGGCGTATTGGCTTATATTATAAACTCTTTGGCAATTTGAGACAAATCGATCAAAAATAAAAGATATTGCCGCTAATTTGTCAGATTCTTTTCTTTGTTCCCTGTCGGCAGCATTATCAAAACGTAAGCAATGTAACAAACACAAAAACCTATTTTTTGACATTACACAGCGAAAAATCTCCCTTCCAGTGCCATCCGTAGCAAAAATAAAATCTGCGTCTTCGTGATTTGATTTGAAAACCGCTGTATACATCAAAAGCCCAATGAAAGCTAGCAGTTCAATAATGTCTATATCTTGCAACTCCGATCGATCTTGATTTCTAAATTTTGATCTATATTCCAATAATTTAGAATTAGTCCTAGTTACAATTTCTAATAACATGTCATCATCTATATACTGTTTCCATATGGAAAAGGGATCCTTGCCTTCATTTTCTGTCAAGTTGGAAGTGGTTACTCGTAAAATAATGTTATGCTGTGGGATTCTAACTGATGAGCGGTTTGGAGGACTTCTTGACCACTTATATCTGTTTTTGCCTCTTAAAGAACTGAGCCTGGAAAGCGGTACGTTTTCGTCTTCCGACGAGGAACTACGACTATTTTCTATCTGAATAAGAGGTTGCTGGGTTGAGGCCTCAGTATCAGATAAATCGGTATCAGTTTCTGTCTCGTCATCGCTAACTTCTGGGATAAAATCATCTCCGACGTCATCTATTTCTGATCCACTGGAATCTTCCGCAATCAGTTCCTCGATCAAAGCCTCACTATTTTTATATTTTTATCTAAAAGATTTATAGAGCGCCGAGATCTTTTAGATAGGCATTGTTCATTTGTAGATATTCGTCGTTTACTACTCGACATCCCGGTGCATTCATTTTTCGAATTAGCAGCTATTTATCTGAAAATAAGCATTGCAACTCAAAACACATTTAGACAAAAAACTAACGTAAGTACCGACGTTGGGCCTGAGAGGCCGCTTCGTAATTTTAAATTGACATAACTTACCACAATCGCGTCCACCGGCAATACCGCTACACTCTACGGCGTCGGTGCAACTGAACTTGCAGCTACTGAGGGGCGGGGATTTCTCCTAAGCGGGGAAGGGGTAATACTAACAACGTTACTACCTGCTTCGGCCTGACAGGCCCCACATCGGTACTTAAAGGTTAAATAAAATAAAATAAACATTATTTTTTTAAGTTCATTCTAGCAATTCCAATTGTTAAACATATAATAGTCAATGGTCAATCAGTCACACAGAGTAAAGTTTGTCGCCAATGAAATTTAAAATGTTTCCTACAAAATAATTATTGACAGATTGACTGCAGGAGCTTAATAATATTATGTGATTTCTAATGTACCTTTGTCAACAGTCTCTGGAGCGTATTTAGAGGCAAAACAGCGTTTATTTCATATTTTTTATATTAGGTATTATCTGTATTTTATACCTATTTTAATGTGCATTCAAAACTGATATACGGCCTGCTTTTTATATACAATTTAATGAATTACGTTCGAATTTCGACCAATAGGTGTCGCCATTTCTCACTACTGCACGTAGTATTTCTAAATACCTTTGTCTCCCACACTTATTTATGTATTTTTTGATTTTTGCAGCCTGATTGACGATTCCAGTAATAGACATCTTTCTGTACATTTATGATCATATGAATATAATTATAATTTTCATCATTATATTCTTAAAAATCAATATGAAATGTAACATTCCGAAGGGACGAACGAATTCAGGAGCACGGATTTAACTTATGTGGCTTCTAAGCTGAACGCAGCATTTGTTAGAATTCGTTGTATGAAATCATAATATGACACCTCGCACATTGCAGCCGCATCGTACGCGCCGTATTTTATAAAATGCGGTAGGTATCCGAATATAGAAGGAGGCATGCTGATGACGTCATATAATGCGGGGCGTTCGGCGCGTGCTGATACTCAGTGTTGTCTAATGTTGCCAACATTGTTGATTTTCCACTAAAACTGGTGGTTTCGACTTTCATTTCGAAATAAATTTTTACTTAATTTCTGGAGTATTTACTTTTACTGTGTAGGCAACAATGAGTCGTCAGACAAGACTTACGTAAGACGATTCATCCCAGTGGAATCCTAATTTGAGGAATTAGTGACTTTTAATTTGTCTTTATACTTCTGCGTTCCTATGCCCATGATGAGTGACTATTTAGCAGTGTGAATGTAATAAAAGACAAGCAGAGGAATAGAATGAAGTTAAATCCTTTAACTGCCATATTAAGAGTACGCTACAGTTTGAGGTTGGCAGGAAAATGCTGCCACGAATTTGAGATTCTGATAAACGTTGTGAAACAAATTGGCACAATAAATCACATCAATCTGAAACCGACGACGATGGTGTCGCCAAAAATAATTCATCTGAAGAAGAAGATTTAATTAAAAATCGTCTCCTTCAGATGAATTTTTTTTTAAATCGTCTTCTTCAGATTAATTATTTTTTTAAATCGTCTTCTTCAGATGAATTATTAAAAAGTTGATTAAATAATATATTTTAATGTTGACTTATTAATTTACTAATTGTATTTTGATTTATTGATCATTAACATAGAAATCTAATATTTTTTACACAGTACATATGTAATAATAACGGTAAAAATTATTAATATGCCTATTGTTTTCGTACGTGATAAAAAAAAATAGTTGAAATATATTCTCGCTTAAGGATATTATTATTTTCTGTCTAAAGAATATTCTTTAGAATATAAAAAATATCTTTCATATTTTATTATTTTTATTTATATATTTTAATGGGTCAAAAATATTCGAATTTGGGATTTTTTAAACCTTTAAAAATTCATAACTCCGAAAATATTAACTTTATTTTAAAAAGTCATATGACATTGAATAAAACTAATTTTTACGGATTTTATCGCGTTTAATTTACTATTTTTTTCGGGTGCTTTACAGCAACCCATGGTCACGGGGGGGACTGAGATGTTTGACGTCCCGATGTCACAGTTAGCCCGGCTACCTTCAGTTTTTTAATATTAATTTTTGTTTGTGTATAGAACATATAGGTTTTGTATAGAACATATAGCTATATGTATAGAACATATAGCTGACGTGAGTACCGACGCTCTAGGAAGTCTGCAGTCTGTGAACATGTTCAAGATCGTCCCTACCATTACATCAGATTTGATAGACCACAAATCCTCGCAAAAGAACACCGATTCCTACCAAGGATGATACGCGAGGCTATTGAAATTAAAAAACATAATATTTGTTGATGAATGGATGGGTGCTGCCATCTGCTTGGGATCCTATAATTAACAAAATTAAATCCAAACCCAAGCATACCACTGCAAGACTTTAAGATACTGTAAGCTCATTCTGCGTAGATCGAACCAAAAATTAATATTAAAAAACTGAAGGTAGCTGGGCTAACTATGACATCGGGATGTCAAACATCTCAGTCCCCCCCGTGACCATGGGTTGCTGTAAAGTTCCTGAAACGTGGGGAATTAAAATAGTAAATTAAACGCGATAAAATCCGTAAAAAAAATTGTTTTATTCAATGTGTAGTGTTCGCGTGAATATAAGAAATCATTATGTCATAGGACCTTTTTTATTGGTATTTCATCGAAGAATATAAAACAAATTTGTGACGTTTGAAAATAAAAATTGCTTGCAATTGAAAAAAAAAACACTATTGCACCGAGTTGTCCCATGGCAACATGCATTTATATCATCTGTAGGACAATTCGAAGAGAATCGCATAAAAAAATTGAGGTTGAATAGTTTTCGGTACTCATGCGCCGATTCCTCCTGGACTATAATTATACAGATCCGAACTGTTGACTAAGCTTTAACATAATGACGTCACAAATATGGCAGCCACTGCGTTTCGTAGTCACGTGATAATTTTTGAATTTTTATAACTTTTAATTAATTCGTAATTTCAAAAAAATTGGATCAATTATCAATATGAATAGTGATAAATTACAATAAAAAATTGATAATTAATTTTCATTCAAAAACCCAATTATACCTGATTACTTAATTATCAATAACCTATACTTACCTCCTGATCTTGAGTTTTCCATAGAGAAATATGGATTTAGTATATGTAGCAATTCTTGAAATTGCATTTATGTCAAATTCAAATATCTGAAAAATCGTTCATCATCATCTAGTAAGTCTTTAAAACGATTCGGTTCTAAAAAGGAAACATTTGAAAAGGTGAAGAATCATCGCGCGATAATGTTTCCGAAGCAGATCCTTTTTTCAATAAGACATAATAATATTGTAATGAAGCTCGTAAAAAATGTGGAGTAATTTTAAAAACGAAACACTCGCATTTTTACTTGTAAATAATAGTAACATTTTTTTAAATAGAATAAATTTGACAAACGAGCACACAGTCCACCTGAAGGTAACTCGATGCTGTGGCCCATAGACATCTACATCTATCCTAGATTAAGAATCTAAATTCAGATGCGTTGCCACCCCTGAGGACTAAGATGTAATGCCTTGTTTCCTTTAAAAAGGGTCTCCGGTTCTCTACACTCACTATACGAAACACAGCAGCATTGAGCTGCTATTTTACGCTGGTATTCGAGCCGACCCATTCGTAATATAGCTGCAGCGTGGCTTTACCACGTATAAAACTTTCTGCGTGACTTTTCGTATGTATACTTTCGTAAAGTGTTAAGGTATAAATCCGAAAATTTGTTTCATAAGGAAAATCAGAAACATTCGTCTACATAAGGAAAATCGCTTATGTAGCATTCACGTCAGCGTAACGAAATATACATACGGAGTACACGAGTTCCTGATGCTGCATAATGTGAACAACATCGTCACTATTTCCGGTTTCACACTTCGTATTGAATAGAAAGAAATAAAGAGACATTTATTTGGCCATTTCTTTACAAATTTTGGAGGGCACTGGCAACTCTCAACCTTATTTTTATATCCTTTGTTCAGATATTAATGTGAAAACAAAATTAGTTTTTCAAGTATCCCTCCTTCGTTGCCCTTTGTCTCCGATATAACTTCTAAAACTACCTCCAATATTATTACGAAGTTCAGAATAAGTAGCTTTTAGTAAATTGGCTTCATTATTGTCAGTTTCTTAAAATGTTCATCTGCTTACAGTAATATTTTAAAGAAGTTTTAAAAGAAAATTTGCTACGTTATTAAATATTGTATTTGAATCTAGGCAAGTTTTATATCCAATTAAATTGATGGTAGTATAAAAAAGAACAACCAAATCACAGTTACAATGTTAAGCCTTTTGTTGGATAAATTAATTATCCCGGCTTGGAGGTTGCAACCTATGGATTGTGTGATGCGATGAGAATATATTATTTCGCGATACTGTAAATGTCCCCAAATTCGGGTTACAGGACGGACGTGAAGGAAGGCATGTGCACTCACTTGGACTTCCGCTGAGCTGCCTCGTGCCTCCAGGGGCTGTGTTGCACGTTGGTTGGATGACGGCTATCTTCACGAATAACCTTCACTGATTTTCGCGAAAGTTTCTTGTATAGTTCAATATCTAAATGACACCATGGCGCAAGGCGATGAATAATAAATAAATAAGACACTACTCTTATAATTAATTTAGGCTAAAGAACCCCGTTGACGAAGACAGGGCTCAAAAAGGTTAAGAACATAAAATCGTCCCTACTCCACTTGTATCAGTTTCACATAAGTCAATTCCTTATTAATGAATCCCTTCCCTCTTGGAAAGGGCTCACAATATTTATATAAAATACCAGATACAAGGGCTTTAAAAAAAATGTGTGAGAGGCACACGGCTCCACACACGCCGTGTGTGGTGAGCGCCAACCAACCATCGCGCTCCCCCAAAGGGGACTTTAAGTTGGGAACTGGACCGTAGTCCATAGCAAAATAACTAGCGTACCAGTAAAAGAAGGCTTGGCCCCTTGGAAGTGCGTAAGCACAAACATCGACCAAAGTCGCGCATGTCAATGCGTTTAAATGCCATACAGAATATGATCAAATCCAGTAATGTACGTCACACGGTTTAGGCAATACGTCAAATAATAGATACACTGGCCATAAAAAGCCCTCCGTGAGCGCCACCAACTACCAGACCGCCGTTCCTGCAGACGTGATGTAATTGTAAGGCATCACCACCAGTTGCATGATCAGCACGGCTACTAGGCACAGAGCGTGTCATGAGTCTACCACTCCCCTCAAGGGAACGGGGTCCCACGTTGCGCAGATTTCGGCCACAGACTTGAGAGCCTCCTCAGATTCTCCCTTCAGCTACCATCCGCATGAAGTCGACACATATGCTCCACCAACCAATACAACGGCAGATAGAGCTAAAAGGCAGTTATAAGATAAAAGTAATAATTCGCCATCAGAAAGGGTTTGTGTCAATGACGTTGAGTATATGCATTTTTCGATCATGTTTGTCTCACCTACCAACAAGTTGATTTCAACCATTCAGAGATGGGAAATTTACAGAGATATATTATTATGTTGTTATATAAAAACACCACGGAGATCGGTCAGTCTGCAGCCCTGTAATGAAGAGACCCGACTTGGACAAAGCTACTTAGGTTGTGAGTCAAACCAAGACGCAGAGAGCGCCATTGAGAATAGCGAACCGCCAAACAACCATCGCAGAGACGCAATGCTGCAAAACGCAACAAGCATCTGTGGCCGTGAAAGGAAAAGGGGATATCTCCCGCCGGGCAAGTTAATCGGCCCGGGGAGCGGCCAACGCTCCAAGTGGTAGTTCGGAGCTATTGTATATATACTGTTTTTAATTCAGAACTTTGATAGCGCGATTTAGGCTTCGATGTATTTTCGCTTGTGGTGCGACGAAAGCGCCGCCACATCATCCCCCTGCTCAGACCGGAGGTCGATAGTGCAGTCAAGATGTCGACGAATGTGCAAGTGCCAGGGAATTGCCTTGTAGTCTGCGGTGATTCGAGAAGAAGGCAAGTAATCTGCGAGAGTGCTGTGAAGCAGAGGCGAGCAGTAAGGCTCAGAGCCGGGTCGAACACTAGCGCAGAGAGTAGTAGCTTGAAGGAACAGGAAGCATTATTATTCCAGTGCTGCGATGAACCTTTGTAAAGCTAGATGGCTTGCAGAATGTGAAGACTGCAGACAATATCTGCTCAGGAGCGAATGAATGGGGTACTTGAGGATGATGATGAAGGTTTGAGAAGTTGTAGTTTCCGAAGGTTGTTTGGTTGCGTGTTCAGATCACGTCGGTTGGTCACCACTGTGGCGGGTGAAAGAAAAAGGGGAGATCTCCCGCCGGGCAAGGTGTTCTGCCCGGGGAGCGGCCAACACTCCGAGTGGTAGTTCGGAACTATTGTATATATACTGTTTTTAATTCGGAACTTTGATAACGCGATTTAGGCTTCGATGTATTTCGCTTGTGGCGCGACAACAGCGCCGCCACATCACCCCCCTGCTCAGACCGGAGGTCGATGGTGCAACTATACGACTATCGTCGGCTTACACAATCTCATGGTCCCCCATACAATCCCAGCAGATATCACCACCTGCATACCTCCATCGACCAGAACCACAAGATGAGTCGAATCAAGTGCAGCACACCCGCAAATCCACCACAAGACACAATACTGCAAGTAGCAGTAAGCATCAATGCAACTTTCATACAGATGACGCCCCCTCACAACACACGTAAATGATCCCTATCGACCTAGGTAACACAATTGATACTTTTGTTAACTAAAGATCATCCACGTTACATAGCGCTATTGCACTAAAACATGAAGTTGAGTATGCTTGCTGCACTTAAAAATACTACCAAATACACTCACCCTAATCCGGCACTAAGATGATATGCCTAGGACACATCGGTTAGCGAGTCCAAGTTTACCTCGTTCACTCAGCCACTATAATGATCCTTTTTAAGTCCCATTTCTATCAATATAATGGTTTTACATATTTGAGACCTTCCATATATTTCCTTTCATAGAGCTTACTATTATATGTCTTTTATATATGTGACTTCAAGTTATAACTCTGCTATAATAATGCTTTTACGTCATAGAGACCTTCTATATTAATGCTTTTGTATCATAGACCTTACTATTATAAGTCCCTAATATAGGACTATACATTGTGCAACAGTACTTTAGCAGTCAGTCACCCGACCAGCCCATATATATTTACAACCTTGTGTATACGTCTCCGGCAACTCCCTCTATAAGCAATCATTACATGAACACCCTCGAGTAATACAAGAACACGCTCATTAACATAAAATTTAAAAATGTTGACCCATTCTTCAGTTATATTACAAATGTTATTTATCTTTATTATTATAATATAATCGACTTGTATTTCTATTATTTAATACATTTTAAATATTTTAAGCAGAGTTTTAATAAATTTAAACGTTTTTAAAGACAATGTTAAGTCTTTACTATACTATAATACTTAATATTCGAAATGAATGTATTTGAACTTTATGCTTATTAATGCATTTTAATTGTTCAAAATATTATATCTATGATATTTTAAATATCTTTATAGTGAATTTAATTATTATTTATTATTAATAATAATAATAATGCATCGTCAAAATAGCAATACCAAAGAACGTAACTAGTTTTCTTTTAAACCAATTGGAGAACGTTGTATATTCCTACAGCCCTAATTCAAGGAACTGCTAAAGAATTTGCCGTCCATTTAGATCTCAGGTTTAGATCTTAGATCAACATTGGCGACTGTGACAGGACAGTTGCCAGGCGGACCGCCAATACACGCCCTCAAACTTCTAGATAAGGTTGCAGGATAGTATAAAAATCACAGGATAAGGGCCAAACTATTTTTATTATTGTACAATAATTGTATGTGTAGCAAGTAAAGCAATTAGAAGTGGTGTAATGTCGCTTAGGTGTTTTTTAGCTATCAGACGACGATCGTAGGTCCGAGTGGTGAGGCGCTTGACGTCATGCATGGAACCGGTTGCAGTAGCTGGCGGCAACATAAAAAAAAGGTATTTATATTTGGGGGTTATTACATACATAGCGTTTGACAAACGAAATTTTAATTTCTTACGACAATAACTTAATTGAAAATTTTAAAAGCCCCCGAAAAGAACCCCACGACTGAACCGATTTTGATAAAACATATCTAAGAACCACCGCTAGAAAACCTGCTTTTGAATAAAAAAAAACTGCACCCAAATCGGTTCACCCACTTAAATGCTAAGGTGCCACAGACAGACACACACACATAGCAGTCAAACTTATAACAACCCTCTTTTTGCGT
Source organism: Parnassius orleans (assembly GCA_029286625.1). Classification (NCBI taxonomy): domain Eukaryota; kingdom Metazoa; phylum Arthropoda; class Insecta; order Lepidoptera; family Papilionidae; genus Parnassius; species Parnassius orleans. The sequence continues at coordinate 39,941 of JAGSMP010000669.1, forward strand.
CGGGGTTTTAAAATTATTTAAAAAGAATTATAAAATTGTTATTTCTTTTTATTAAGATTTATATTTCCTTTCTACCCGAATGCGGCGGAGTCCAAAAAGATACTACCTAGTATTTTAGCTGATATATGTGTATATTGCTCACGCAGGTTTGTCGATAGCGTCATAAAGTCACAATTACACGGAAGCGTAGCATGCGGTACATCGGGGTTAACCATATTGACTTTCTACGATGTTTATCGCTACTGAAAGCTATCATCTATAGGGGATATATAATCTATAGGAGAGCCCAATGTTCAACAGTGGACTTAAATAGGCTGTAACTGAAAGCTATAAAAATGAATGACTGTGACATATTTTTAGAGAAAGACGAAGAGGGGTTAAACGAGCACGCGGCTCACCTGATGGTAAGTGTCGACCGCCGCCCATGAACAACTGCAACACCGAGGGAATTGCAGGTGCGTTGCCGACCGTTAAATATTTTGTTTTAAATGGACAATGTGTTTTGATGATTAGGTATAGAATTATGGCAGTTAATATTGATAGAGATATTATAATTATATGTAAATGTTTTTCTTTTTTTTTTGAGAACAGTATATTGCGACAGTTACATCACAGTACACGTGAATTTATGTTGATTGTTACCTGTTAATAAAAAAGTGTAATGTTTACACTTACAGTTCACCAGGCGGTAAGTGACTACTGTAGCCAATGGACACCTGCAATCAACTTCAAACAAAGAAGCTTACAGATGCGTTGTCATCTCTGAGCACAACTTGTAATTTTACTGACTTTCTTTACCCTTTAGGACGAAACACGGCAGTGCAAGCATTGCTCTTACCAAGACGGGCTCCTAAGTAGAAAAGGACTCCTGACATCTAGTAAAGTTAAGTAAAATATTTTATTTTCATATTAAAAGAGACAATTTCACAATTTTTAGAGAATGGGCCCACCACAAATTGTGGCTTAACTTAATGAATTGCATGTCGATTTATTCGTTATAGTCTATAAATTACAAAAGTGATATTAGTTTTGCCGCATCTAACTGGAATACTGAGAAATTAGCAATTAAAATATGAAAATCACAATAACCTAAAAACAAACCAAAAGCGATTGTCTAGTAGTTTTCACGGATATTAAATATTGTGCACAGACATAAAAACGGGGTGTGGAGACTATTTTTACATGTATTGATTGGTTAGCAAATATAGATGTAATTAAAGGAATATTATGATTAAAGCTGAGATGAATAAGGAATAATATGTCTATTTATAATTTTACCTATACACGCTATTTATTTAGAAAGATGTATTAAAGTGTTTGTGTAAGAATAAAATACACAAAGCATTTATTATTGTAAGTCAACTTCCAAAGTAGTCTCTTAAAAGTACAATAGACAGACAGACTGGCGCGGTGTCAAGACTTTGTTTTAATATGTTTTGATTGATTAAGTATACACCGTAAATAACATTAAGCCTAAAATTACTGGGTAATGACATACCCATTTATGATTTTAAACACTAATAAATAAATAGCAAGTTAATGTTTTGTACTGGTTGTGTTTGGATAAAAAAACAATGTATAATATCACAATATTTATTACAGACATATTTATCATATTTAGCACGAGCAGGCAGCTGTGGTGTGCGAACTTTGTTTATATATGTATTGGTTGATTGGTTAGCATACATTCCAAACACCATTTTATTTTATTTGGGGTGCTTACAGCTATATTTACAATCTAGATTAATATATTAAAATTTATATGCCAATAAAAGCTTCCACACATAGGCATAATACATTAACAATAAATCGTTCCTCAGACACATTACTTATGAAATCAATTGTATGAGTAGATTTAATGCTCGCAATACTATCACAGAATAATTCTAAGTCGTTGTTTTCGGATAAGTTATTAAATAACCTCAAAGCTCTTGGTATAAAACTGTTACTTCTATAATTAGTATGACAAGATGGAAACATGGAGTCATACATTTTTGCGTAGTTTTTTAACAGGGGCTCTTAGGAAGATTTTACTGAGAAGCTCTGGACAATCCATTATACTTTGTGCGACTTTTATTAGAACACAGACGTCAGCTATGTCTTTGCGTATGTTTAGAGGCAATAGGTGAAGTCTTTTGCAGCGATCAACGTAGTCGGCAAAAGGTAGGATAAATTTATGATAGAAGAAAACAGTGAACTTTTTTTGAATTTTTTCAATATTTTTTATATAAATGGCAAAGCACGGATTCCAAACCTGAGAACCTTATTCTAGATGACTACGGACGTAAGCACAATACAATATTTTTAAAGTTTTCATTGTTCTAAATTGTTTCGCATAACGTTTAACAAAATCTAATGCTTTATAAGCTTTGTCAACAATATGATCTATATGGAGAGTAAAAATACTTTTTTGTCATGAATTACTCCCAGGTCGTTTATTATGGATTCATTCATCAGAATTTGATTTTTAAGTTTATAATTAAAATAAAGATTATTTCGCTTACGGTAGAACGTAACACAGAAACATTTAGATGCATTTAAATCCAATTTGTTATTCTCACAATAAATATCTAATCTATTCAAGTCATTCTGTAAAATATATGCTTATAACTCTAAAAATTTTCATATCGTCTGCAAATAAAACGAAATTTGAGTAAGAAAAACAAGTACAAATATCATTTATAAAAATAAAAAATAAAAGGGGACCGAGTAAAGATCCTTGAGGAACGCTAGAGGGAATACTTACCTACGACGAGGAGTAACCATTTAGTACAACCGCCTGCGTTCTATTTTGTACATAAGACGTGAACCACCGAAATAAATCGCCACGGATTCCCAAAGCCTAAAGCTTCGATAGTAAAAGACAATGGTCAATGCGGTCAAAAGCCTTGCTATAATCCGTGTAAATAGTATCTATCTGATTACCTCTGTCTACTCGTTAAAATTAATTAAAAATTATCAGGTTAGAAACCGTAGATCTACCTTCTAGAAAACCATGTTGTTAGAGTAATAAATGAGGCTTAAGGAAAATACGAAGCTGATTTTATACTACACGCTCAAAAACTTTGGCCAGCAGACACAGTTTAGAAATAGGCCTGTAATTTTCCACTTGAATTTTTGAACCTTTCTTATGGATAGGCGTAATAAAAGCTGATTTCCATATAGAAGGCACTATTCCTTCACGAAGTAAACGTTGAAATTATATGGTTACTGGAATGGATAATTTGGCAGCACAGTTTATTAAGAAAAACGCTGGCAGCATATCAAGGCCAGCGGGTTTATTCAAATCTAATGATTTTAGATGTCGTTGCACTAATTGAGGTGTCACTTCAATAGTGTGAATATTACAGATGTTATCGACAACTATACTGTCAGAATGCTCGAGTAAATTAGATTGGGACTCTAGAAACGATGATTGAAAATATGATGAGAAGAACTCGCTTATGTCTGCACAAGAGTCACTTGAATCATTAGCGTAAGTCATAGTTGTGGGGTATGAAGTACTGCCTCGATGACTTTTAACATATGACCAAAATAACTTTGGGCGCTTAGTAATGGACTTTTCAATCGTGTTAATGAATTTAAAGTAACAACTTTTTTCTACCTTTTTGGCCTGGCCCTTAGTAAGCGGAAAGTATATACATGTTTATTTCCGAAATTTTTAAATTTTTTATAGTATTAAAAATTTTCTTTAATGATTTTTATTAAAGCCGAATTATACCACGGGGGATATTTATAGTCATGAACTTGGCGTGTCGGTATAAATTTTTGTCTAAGTTGAGCAATAACACTATAGAATTGTTCTACGGCACTTTTTAGGCTAACACTATTGAGCAAATGAGACCAATTAATATTCGATAAGTTACTGCGAATGTTATCAGTCACCCCGTGCATAAGAGAATACAGTTCACTTGAATAATTTTAGTGGTTGTAATTCCAAAAAGGTAGGCCAAATTACTAATGTTTTGTGATAAGGGTCAAAAGGATCTGGGCATGTGAAAACTTCGAGAGAATAGAACAAGATCTAATATTCCATCTGAAGCGTTTTTACAGTTATTGAATTGTTGTAAATTACAATCGTATAAAACTTCTATGAATTGTAACATATTACAATTGGTGACAGATGATGGATGAAGACCAGAATCATATAATGTCTTATTAATATCGCTCATATTAAAGTCCCCGATTATGATGAATTTATCTTCAGAGTGGCAATTAATAACACTCCAAAGCTTGGTTAAGAAATTAATAAGTTGAATAAAAATGAATTGCCTTTATTTTGATCACAGAGATAGATCGTACAAATGTGTACTATAACATTGGATTTAGTCCTTGGGTCCCGAGTCTTTAACGTTACCCACATGTTTTCAGCACTTGATTGCCATTCCGGCACGTAGGTAGCATGGAGATTCCGACGGACTGCAATTGCTACTCCACCTCCTTTCGACTGGTGCGTTTGAGTATAGTCCCTATCTCGACGGAATACAATATACCTGTCGTAAAAAAGTTCACTGCTATCCATACTATATGTTAACCAAGTCTCGGTTAACATAATGATATCGTAGTTATTTAAAGTCACACTACGTAAAAAATTGTTGATTTTAGTCCGGAGTCCTCTGCAGTTTTGGTAGAATATTAAAATATTATTCGTTGTTATAAATTACTAAAAAAACCTATAATCATAATGATTATAATAAAATTCGTAAATAAACCATGTCCCACATTTAAAACTAATGACATTTTGAATCCAACAAACATTATAAGTACATAGTTCTGCAAGATACAATAAGCGATGCAACGTGTAGTCCTCACTAAATTACTTACAATATTATTTTTAAAAGAAGGTAGTTTCAATACAGATAAGAAGTTGCAAAAATTCTTGAATAGGCGAGAGAAACATATTAAATTAATAGTAGCTAAGAAAATATCTTTACACATCAATGCATCATAACAACCGGAGGTTCTCAAACTTACCAAGCAACAAGTAAATATTCCACAATTAGATGAATTTAAGTAATATAAATATATCAACAAATCTTGGTTAAATCGCTCTCGTTTTTTATTGCAATAACCTTTGATTGCTGATCTTTTCTTGCAAATATTTTTGAGTTTTTTTAACCAAATGAACTTTAAAATCATGTTCCTTGCCACGGTTTTTGGCTTTAGTCAAAAGTAATTTATTTTTTACAGTTAAATGATCATTTACATAAATTCTGTTAGTACCAAACAAGTCGATATCAGCAGGACATAAAGTTTTACAACAACGAGTAGCAGCAATAAAGTCTTCTTTTAGGTAACGATTTAAGAAAGACACTATAATTGGCTTACATTTGACATCACGGGAGGGAACTCTTGCTACGAAATCGATATTCATTTTATTAATTGGATAAATAATCTTAGAACCTATTTTCGCAATAATTTAATGCAGGTTTACATTGTCTTTCATAGGAACTCTTTATTTCTACGTTCTTGAGCCTCAACTATTGATTTTTGTCATTGAGATCCTCTTCTATCTGGACTACTTTTCCTTCTAATTTAGAGACTACCTCTTGCACTTTCTCCATACGTTGTACTCGATCTTCCAGCAGTTACTTCATTTTTAATTTCCTTAATATCGTTAGTAACCTGGAGGTTAAGCAAGGGAGATAAAGTCAGCTTAATATTAGCCAACTCCTGCATAACATGTTCTAATGAAGCTAACTTGGGCGAACTTTGCTTAGAATTGTTTCCTAACTTACACGTAGGACATTTCCACGACGCTTGTCGTCCACCCAATTTGCGAAATTCAGTAATTCCAGAACACGGATAGTCGAAGTCTTTCTTGCACAAACTACATTTAATTCCATTCAAAACGTTTTCACCACATCTGCCACACTTGTTAACCATGTTAGCTGATGATAGTACTTGCCACAATTATAGTTATGACCAAAAGTTGTTTGAAAACCGTTTGTACCCTACAAACGGTTCTCAAATAACGAGTAAAAGACCAATAATAGCGTGTATGCTTTACGTGCGCGTGCGCTTAGTATGCTTTACGTACGCGTGCGCTTAGTATGCTTTACGTGCGCGTGCGCTTATTACGAGACTGCGTAATAGACTGATTAAGTCTAGTAATGTTAACAGTGATAAATATTAAGTAAGATATTTAAACTGGTTGTGTAATGATAAAAAAAATGTATAATGTAATTGTATTTATTATCGTTAATCATCATAATATTAAAATATTTTTTCTTAAAGGCAGTACTGAGACACAAGAACAGGGTGGGCGGCTATATAAATCCCAAACATCATTAACACCAAAATAATTTTTCGATAACATGTCTATTTATGATATTGTTATGAATCAGGAGATCATTCTCAACGATAAGATTTATGAGATAAGACTGCTGTCTTTAATATCCATAGACTGTATTCCCATATTTCTGTTATCATTTTGTTTCTGCCTCGGACAGCTCTGCAAGCTTTCAGCCTGCAAGGTATACACATTTATTCTAAGCGATATACCTGAAAAATATAATATAATGATTTTGAAAACAGAACTATTTAACTATGTACAAGTTAATTGAATTTTTGTTTTCACTGGTTTCATTAAGAATAAAAAATATTTTTAGTAGGTACCTTTTAGTAGATGACAAAATAATATCCCTTTCCGCAGAGATAACAACAGCTTATTTGGTGTGCTTTTAAAATTGTAAAACCACATTTAATGCAAATATTCCTATACCCATATCCTTTTATGTAATGAGTAGTATAAATAAGCACTTTCTGCAATTTCATTATGCGGTTTTTATACTGGATTTACTGGAACTGGATTTATCTTAAAAAAGCTAATTTTTTTTTTATAGGATAGGGTGACAAACGAGCACACAGTCCACCTGATGGTAAGTGGTTGCTGTGACCCATAGACATCTACATTTATCCTCCATAAAGAATCAAAATGCAGATGCGTCGTCACCCGTGAGGACTAAGATGGAATGCCTCTTTTCCAGTAAAATGGGTCTCCGGTTCTCTACACTCACCATACGAAACACAGCAGTGTCAAGCTGCCATTTTACGCTGGTATTCTGTGAGAGCGTGGTCCTTCCCCGGTCGAGCCGACCCATTCGTGCTACAACTATACTACTAATATAGCTGCAGCATGGCTCTACCACGTACAAATACTACTATAAGTAGAATATAATACAAAAGTAAAAATATATGACATTTTGTCGCATTTCTAAAAGACAAAATAGGTTAAAGTATTCACCTCGCGAGAAATTCACATACGAGTACAAGTTAGTGCTTAGCGCACATTTGCAGTTTGTACAATATTGACTATTTGGAGTGTATGCTTTCGTACATAATTACTTTAATATTTGGAGTGTGCTCTTCTTGCAGATCCCATTTCATAAAATCACAAATAAATACGAGAAAACCGAAAAAACACCGTCACGTTGTTAAAAAACAACAGAAATAAAAATAGATAATAGTCCTGTTCTACGAGAATGACTAGGAACGCGATAAAATAATCGATTCCTCTTTTGTTAATATTTATGTTATTTTTTGGCGTACAATAAAGTGTTATCTATCTATCTATCTATATATACCGGGTGTTTGGTGGGTGGTCCGACAAACTGAAATGGGAGATAGATGGGTTCGTTAGAACATATTTTCTTAGTAAATTTTTTCTATCTCTTACCATTTTTTTTTAATTGAATTTTAAATTTTTTTGTAATTATCCCAATTTTCTAGTATTTTGGTTCAATAACTTCTACTATTTCTAGTTTTTCCCATTTTTTTTATTTTCCCTAAGAAATATATTTTTTTTAAATTAAAAGAAAGATTGAAAGCCTAAAAGGCATAAAAAATACTTGACACATTGAAAGTGAACAAACGAGAAAAAAATTGTAAGCCCTTAAGTTTCAGCCCTTAAAAATAAACAAATATGTTGAGTAATTTCAAATGGCCATAAAAAAATTCTATTTCATCCTCTTTCTATCGGTATATCACATGTTACATAAAACTTTAAATTATCAACAAAATTATTGATAATCAAATGTGAGGACAGGAATTAAAATATTACAAGTTCCGTAAAATTGCCAGGGCACCTAAACTGGTTTTATGGTTTCATTTATGCGTGTGCGAGCCAGGTAGATGTTGTCTCTTTCTGGTGGTACAGGCGAGAGTTACGACAACGCGGATCTACTGCTTCTGTTGTTATTTAATTTAGTCGTGATTTGACTGTCTCTGAAGCTACTTGCGAGTTCTTTTCGACATTCATTGTTGAACAGTTTCGTTGAGTTTAGTTTTGTTTCGTTGATTGTTAAGTTTTGTTTGTTATTTGTTTCTGTTTTCGGACGGTAGTGTTCAAACTTAATTCAAAATACTGCAGTGATTATGGCTCAACACTTATTTTACTAACCAGGAATACGCTGATATGCTTTTGGTTTATGGCGGGCCTAAATAACGGCCACAGAGCACGTAGACTTTATGGAGCTGTATCCACGAGAGGTTGCCTCAGCCATGATACGTTTGCAAATACTTATAGAAGGCTACGTGAAACTGGCAATGCAACACAGGAACCAGGAGTACGTGGAAGACCACTTGATGTTGCTGTGGATGAGCGTATCTTGGCGGCTTTTGACGATGATCCCACTATAAGCATTAGAAAAGTAGCGACTGAACTCGGCTTTTCTGTATGGAAAGTGTGGTCGGTTCTCTGCAACCATTGCAAGCACCCATTTCACCTCACCCCAGTGCAAGGTACTTATTATTTCTTCTTTTATAAAATTACTGTTTATCTTATACATTATTAATTATTTCATACATTTTAAAGTGAGTAAAGTAACACACTATTTTTGTGCTAGGTATCGTGGAAGGAGATTTTGCACGGCGTACAGAATTTTGCAGCTTTATACTGCACAAAGATGTCGACGATAATCAATTTTGAAGAGCATTTTATGGACCGACAGGTCGAAGTTTACACGAGAAGGCATTTTCAATCAACATAATTTACATTATTGGTCAGATAAAGATGAAAACCCGTAAAACAGAGACAAATATCGCATCAGACACGGTTTAGTGTTAACGTGTGGCAGGTGTGATCGGAAGATATTTAATCGGTCCTCATTATCTACCTGATAATTTAAACGGAAATAATTATTTACATTTTTACAAAATGATCTCCCGGAACTAATGAGCGAGGTACCAATAATGAATGAGGACACAGAATAATATTTCAAAACGATGGCTGCCCTGCCCACTATCGCAGAACCGTGAGGAATATTTAGATGCAGTATTTCCGACACGTGGATAGGAGACTCGGACCTATCGAATGGCCTGCAGATCCCCAGATCTGACTCCACTGGATTTTATGTCTGGGGCCGAGCAAAGGAAATTGTATACGAAAATGAAATACAAACAAAGAAAGTTGATTGGAAAAATAAATGCTGCTTTTCATATTATGAAAGAAGAAATACGATTAAAAACTACCACGACTGAAATACGTCGAAGATATCGAGCGTGTCTGCATAATGTAGGAGGATATTTTGAACAATATTTGTAAATTTAGTAAAAATTACTAGTACTTATTTTTATTATTATTGAGCAAGACCCTGGTTAGTGTAGTGTAGACACAACCATTAACTTTTTGTATTAAATACAATAGGCGCCTGTATGAGCTGGTAGCTGTAGCTGACCCGCGGGTCCTAAGCGGAAATATTTTAATTCCCCGCCCTCATTCAATTATCAATGATTTTGTTAAATAATCTAAAGTTTTATTTGACATATGATATACCGATAGAAAGAGGGTAAATCAGGAAAGTTTTTAAGGCCATTTTAAATTACTCAACAATTTTATTTATTTTTCTGGGGCTGGAGAAAACTTAGAGGTTTACAATTATTTTTCTCGTTTGTTCACTTTCAATGTATCGTAAGTATTTTTTCTTATGCTTTTTGGGCGTTAAATCTTTTTTTTTAATTATACAAATCATTATACTTGGGAAAAATAAAAATAAATGGTAGAAAACTAGAAATAGTAGAAGTTATTGAACCAAAATACTAGAAAATTGGATAATTACAAAAAATTTTAAAAATTCAATTAAAAAAAAATGGTAAGAGATGGAAAAAAAATTTACTAAGAAAATATGCTTCTAACGAACCCATCTATCTCCCATTTCAGTTTGTCGGACCACCCACCAAACACCCTGTATATATTATTGTGAAGAAAATTTGAAACAAATTATATTAAAATACGAGCCATTACCAAAGAAAGAAAGGCGGATTGGTAACCGAAGTTTTTTTAACGTCCCGCTATGATAATCAATGATTTTTAAAAAATCGGGCAGTGATTGGTTTCACCCCAGTTTTCGAAAATCGAGGTTTCATCAGATCTTGACGTTGAAGGTCCCAGGAAGATATACTTACTTAGATGATTAGATGACTATTCCTACGAGGATGTCACTATCTGTGTGTGTGTGTGTGTGTGTGTGTGTGTGTGTGTGTGTGTGTGTGTGTGTGTGTGTGTGTGTGTGTGTGTGTGTGTGTGTGTGTGTGTGTGTGCGTGTGTGTGTGTGTGTGCGTGTGTGTGTGTGTGTGTTGGATGTATGTAACCCACTCATAAATTTTGAATGGCTTGACCGATTTGAACGAACTTGGCGGCGTTCGAAATTTATTCACCAAACTTAGATTTTTTATATCATTTGAACCGATTCGGACCGGTAGATTTTGAGAAATTTTATAAATAAAATTAAAAAAAAATGTTTTTTTGGAATAACTTTTAAACTAATATAATTGTATGTTTTGTCATAATAGGTGGAATCTGGAGCGCTTTGAATATGAAATTAGCGGGTAGTTTCAGGTATGGCCTGTAGGGTCAACCGTATTTTTTTTAATTCAGCTGTTATTAGGAAGTTGCTGGTTCCCATCTCTTAGTTCAGCTTCCCCCTGTAGTCTCTTACGACACCCACGTGACGATATGGAGGATATTTTCACATGCTATTACACGGTTAGTTTCTGCTACTGCAAACCTATGTACGTGTTTAATACACTAGTTTTTATCTGTCCATTTTTATCTTTTAGTATATTTTGTGTTGTACTTTTGAATAAAGCATTTAATTTTTTCTTTGAGTATTCCTGAACACACGTAGGGCTAAATAGAAGGGTGTTGAAATTTCGCTATTATTATATTTTGTGAAAATAACTATAGGATAATATTTAATTACGTGTTACATATTATCACTATTGCTTTTTACTTTTTCACAGCTGAATATAATATGTCTTTCTTTCAAAACTTGAATAAAAAGTGTTATGGAACTTTAACATTATTGTTATAAATACGAAAAAACAAAAAGGTATAACAAAAAATGTTAATAAAATCTTCAACCGATATGAGGTTTCGGTGAACAAAGAGCAGACATCGGGCATAGACTATTGAATCGTGCTACATTGCTTTTATTTCAGATCGCATGCCGAATAGCACAAGTACAATTATTGATATCAACGTGTTAAGCAAAAATCTGTAATAAGGCTTATGCAGAGCGAGTATTCAATAATTTGAAATAAAATGTAATTTTTTCTTGTTGCTGGTACAAATTTCCGTTTTACTATGTCATAAAAATGACTGCAAAATATGCTCATAACAAAGATATTCAAATATATACGAGGTTTATAATAATGATAATGTGTCATAATTTCACAATTAATTTCACAAACAGGTGTTGCTTGTGAATGTTGGTCTGCTCGGGTTCGCCATACGCTGATAATCTCCAAAATTTTCAATGATTTAAAAAAAAAAAGATAGTTCTTTTGAGAACATCATAGAAAACACACAGTTGATGATGGCTACATTATAATTTTCCATTATGTACATGCTATGTTTTGTAATATTTACTTTAAAATAAAACTGGCCAAGTGCATGTCAGTCCACGCACAATGTAGGGTTCCGTAGTTGCCCGTCACAATACGTGAATTTAGAAGGGGCGTTCTTGATAATATAGCCATATTATGTGAGTTTCATGTGAGACTACGACATATCTTCTCATCAGACATACCTCTAAACTTCAAAACAAGATTGTACAACCAGTGCGTATTGCCAGTAATGACTTATGGATCTGAGACGTGGTCCTTCACTGCTGGCCGTATGAAGAAGCTCAAGGTCACTCGGCGAGCTATGGAGAGGACTATGCTCTGAGCTTCTCTGCGCAATAGACTTAAAAATGAGGATGTCTGTAGTAGAACCAGAGTACCCGACATAGCCCTACGGATTAGTAAGCTAAAGTGGCAAAGTATCGGCCATATACAGGGTTATTTTGCAATAACCGGCCAAATTTGCAGAGGAGGTTCAGAATAGATAACATAAGCGAATGGTGAAAAAATAAACAAGAAAAAAACTGAAACATTTTATCCTTTTTATTCAAAATGTGTGGAAATGCATTTTTTTAATTGCTTGTCATTCATAAATATGAAGCGCCTACTATTATATTCGCATGCACACATTCGTAAGGGAGTGTTGAGTTCGAAAGCAGTCGGTGGTGTTCGGCGCTCGCACTCGGTTAAAGATTTAGGTACCTAATAGTTGTTTTGACTCGATAAAAATAAAAGCGTCTCCCCGCCCTTTTCCTTCCATTTCACCGCTGGGTAAGTTCACCTGGCCGGCCGACAGTGTTGACTTGACCGTGACCTCATTTCGTACCAAATGTTCTATTTTTTAAATATCGTAGATAGTATTACTTATCACAGCCAGTACTACGTGTGAAACCTACTGAATTCTTCTGGATATCATCAATTTCATTACCAACGTGTGCAAGCACTGAATAATAACGATGGTCTACATTGAAAACATTTTTGTGAATGGTTGTTGTCAAACATTGATAATCCTAATATTATGTGGTCTGACGAAACGCAGTTTACGCGTGTAGGGCTTTATAATAGTAGCAACGAACATTACTGGGCAGTATGCAACCAACACGCTATAAAAAATAGTTATCATCAAGTGCGATTTAGTGTAAATGTTTGGGCCGGAATTATTGATAACATAATTGTGGGCCCGTACTTCATTGAAAGACGATTAATGGGTGGTAATTATTTGGACATGTTAAAAGGTGTTATTTGGATTTTCTGGACGATGTACCCCTAGTATTACTTAATAATTTTTATTTCCAAGACGACGGTTCAACTCACGATACAACTATTCAAGTGCAGTCCGTGATTATTTGAATAGCGAATACGAAGATAGGTGGATTGGGCGTAGCGGCCCTATACCATGACCTGCAAGGTCACCGAATCTTACACCATTAGACTTTTATTTATGGGGTGAAATAAAGAGACAAGTTTACGTCTTACATATATAATAATTAAGTGAAAAGTGCTCAGACACATGTAATTAGAAAAATAATTTAAGGAAACGTGCTCAACTGTGCATTGTGAGAAACGGACTCCATTTTGAACACCTATTAAAATACCAATAAGTTAGTTTTTTATAAGTGATTGCATATTTAAGATGTAAATAGTTCGTTTTTCTAAATAGTTCATCATCATCATCATTACAGCCCTTCGCAAGTCCACTGCTAAACAAAGGCCTCCCCCAAGGAATGCCACAAAGCACGGTCCTGTGCCATTTGCATTCATCGACTTCCTGCATGTCTTACCAGGTCGTCACTCCATCTAGTGGAGGGACGCCCTACACTTCGTCCGCCGGTACGAGGCCGCCGCTCGAGAACCTTCTTCTCCCATCGGTTGTCGGCAACACGCACTGGTTGTACAGTCTCGTTTTCAAGTTTTGAGGTATACCTGACGAGAAGATATGCCGTAATTTCCCGAACGCTGCCCAGCCGATTTGAATCCGTCGATTGACCTCTCGGTCGAAGTAAGACATACCTAGTCGGACTATTTGTCTCAAGTAAACATACTCATCAACAAATTCGAGCTTAGTGCTCCCAACAACTACCGGCATATGTGTGACATGGAAGTTATACATGATCTTTGTTTTGTCCATGTTCATCTTAATACCTATCCGTTGGGAGACACTATTGAGGTCATTGAGCATAATTCTTAGGTCCTCCAGCGATTCTGCCATAATGAATATATCGTCGGCACATCGAAGATGAGTGATGTACTCGCCATTGATGTTAATACCGTATCCTTTCCAGTCCAGTAGCTTGAAAACGTCTTCAAATGCAGCGGTGAAAAGTTTCGGGGATATAACTTCACCCTGTCTTACACCTCTCTGCAGTTGGATAGGTTTCGTACTCTGGTTCTGTACTCGGATAGCCATTGTAGCCCTACTGTACAAACACATCAGCACTTCGATATACAGACAGTCCACTTGGCACCGCTAAAGGGACTGCAGCACCGCCCAAATTTGGACGGAATCAAAGGCTTTCTCATAGTCCACATACGCAAGGCAAAGTGGCAGATAGTATTCTTCTGTCTTCTGTACAATTTGGCGAAGGGTGTGTATGTGGTCGATGGTACTAAAGCCTTTTCGGAAACCAGCTTGTTCGGGAGACTGGAATTTGTCGAGTTTGTGTCAGAGACGATTCCTAATGACTCTGGAAAACAGCACGTAGACGCGACTCAGAAGGGAAATCGGTCTGTAGTTCTTCAAGAGAGCTTTATCGCCTTTCATGAAGAACAAGACCACCGCACTTCTGCTCCACGCCTCCGGAGTAGTGCCTCCATGGAGAACGGAATTAAAGAGCTTCTGAAGGACTTCAAGTACCGGTTTTCCACCCGCTTTCAGAAGATTCGCTGTAATTCCATCCTCACCTGGGGCCTTGCCGTTTTAAAGTAATGGAGAATATTTAATCTCGCTCAGACTGACGTCCGGGATATCTTCGGAATAGTGTCGGATAAGACTCGCTCTTGGATCGTTACTCACACTTGCGTGTGGCTACAACGATGACGTGTACAGCTGCCCATAGAACGTCTCAATCTCACTCAAAATCTCAGGTGTCCCGGAAACAATGCTGCCACACTCGGTCTTCAGCTTTGAATGTTGACTCTTTCTGGCAGACAGATCTCTGGCATTACGAGCAGTGTTAAAGTTGCGTAAGTCCCACTGCATACAATTGGAGATCAGTCTGTTCAGTTGACTGTATGCTGTCAAATCGGTTGAAGACTGCAGCATCATTTCCACTAACAAGCCGCAAGATTAAAAGTGTGATCGGATAGTTTTTGTGTTCTTCTGCGGCGGGTCTTGCAGAACTTAGTTCCGACCGCATGGACAGTTTCCACGACCTTATAATTCATATCGTCCACTTCATTGCAGTCTTCCAGGCGCTGAAAACGGTTTTGTAATTCGAGCTGAAAGGTTTCGGGACTTTGGACTAGAGCACGAGGGGGACGGAGCGTTGACTTCATTAGACGAGACCTCTCCAACAGGTTTAGGTTCAGTGTGCCTCTAACCATTCGGTGATCGCTACCAGTTTTCACCCTCGCGATCACTGAGACATCACTGAATAGTTGTCGTCTGGTCGTCATAATGAAGTCAATCTCATTTTTTGTCAAACCGTCGGGGCTCGACCAGGTCCACTTCCTCTTTCTGGAAGAAAGAGTCCATCATAAAGAGTCCCTCTTTCTCCATGAAGTCAGCCAGCTGCTTGCCCCTTGGGTTCCATTTCCATTCCCCCACTTTCAGCTCACCTTTCTTTCTTGTGCCTAGCTTTGCGTTGAAGTCTCCCATTAACACCGTATAGTGGGTTTTGGAGGAATGCATGGCTCTAGAAATATCCTCACACATTTCCTCCACCTCCTCATCCGGGTGTGCCGAGGTTGGTGCGTAAACCTGTATGACCTTCAGTGAATACCGTTTGGTGATTCTGAGTATAAGGTACGCAACCCTCGTCGACACACTCCCAATCCTTGTTCCAAACGTTGTTAACGAGAGACTTGTGGACGATAAATCCGACACCTCCTAAGGGACAGATGGTCGCCCTCCCGGTGATAGAACAAGTTGCCGGATTCGAGGATTACCGTGTCCTCCCCCTCGCTTCGGATCTCGGATAATCCTACAATATGCCAGCGTAACTTGTCTATCTCTTCTTCCAGCTCCAGGATCTTCTCGTCAGTCCTCAGGGTGCGTGCGTTTTATGTTGCCAGGTCGAGTCGTCTTAGGTGGCAACCGAACCTCCATCAGATTCTTAGCACCCCCTGCCCCGCCGTTACCATGGTCGCCACCGTAGCCAGGAATAGCGAGGCCGCCGGGGACTGGGGGCCGTCTCTTCGTAACTTAATTCATTGGGGGGGAGGGTATATTGCCATAGTTGCCACGCTTTGGCAACCGCAGTTTTTTTATTGTGATATTGCTGTTAGCGGTAAGATGCTGCTCCCTGCCTCTTTCCCACTGTCGCCTCTTACTACACCCACGGGAAGATATGGGGTTGTGGATATTCTTAACCGCCACTACACGGCAAATAGTTAATCGTTTTAAATTGTTAATAGTTGTAAATACTTGATTATAATTTTTTAAATACGTTGTATGTTACGCTTGTTCTACAATAATATACAACAACATACAATTTCTGTCAGTTTTGAATATGTTTATTGAACAGCGTACGCGCTGACGCGATGTTCGTGTCGGTTGAGTTCGGCAATGCTCAGCACCATTCCACTGCCTTTGTAGCCGTCTGGGCGACTTCGTTTTTACCGGCCAGCGCCGGCTAGTCCGCAACACCTTCAGCGCTAGACGCTACGCTCCTGAGTAACCACTATTTAAATCACGCCGAACTATCATTGGCTTTCCAGCTCAACAACTTTTCTAAGTCTAAACTTGTATTTCGAACTGTCTTATGTGTGGGAGTAAAATATTATTTAGTTCGATGTGTGCAGAACTTTTTATTTGCATAGCATCTATCTCATTCGCCGATGAAATATATATATAAATATATATATATATATATATATATATATATATATATATATATATTTTAATTTATTGTTATGACGGTCCTAATCCCGTTTAAAGTGTGAAGGGAAAATTGGAATCATAATTCGCGTCGTAGTTTTCAACTTAATATCGAACGTGTCATTAACTAAGTAAATAGTAGGCAAAAGCTCCGTGCATTGACTCGAACACACACGAGCGCGCGTCGTTGTTGCCCTTTAATCACATTCAATTTCGAATATTTTGAAGTAAACCTTATTGACGCGTGTTTTCAAAACTGAAAAATATCAGTTTTTATATTTTGAACTTAATTATTAAATTTGGCTGGGCTTTGAAAAATAACCTTGTATAACTATCCAACGACACCCCACACGATGGAATATACGGGTAAAAAAATCATCCTCCCTGTACCAGTATGGGAGGTACCCAAAATAAAAGTGTTTTTCAATATTTTATTTCACAATTTTGTAGACTTTATTAATATGTATAATATATATATGTTTTACCCAAAGACGCTAGGTGCTACAAATTGTTATTTGGCATATATACCTATGCCAAATTACAGATTTGCAGCACCTAGGGTCTCTGAGTAAGCCGCGGACGGATGGACGGAGGGACATACATAATTATAGAAATTATAAGGGTTCCTTGTTGTTTAACTACGAAACCCTAAAATTGATGGTATAAAAGTTGATACCTGCGGAGTTCCTCCCACCGTTTCTTCTCCGGTGAGAGGAACTTCATTTCGAAATGGTAATAGATTTAGTAGGGTTTAACAAAAGAAATTAAATTTTTTTTTCGTGGAAGAAATAAATATATTTATTTTAATTTCGTTACAAGTTCATAATGAAATTATAACGAGCTGTACATTGAATAGAATATTAAAATATATAGCTGGTGCTATAATGAATGATACAAATGGCATTTTTTATATTATAGCTTCGCATAGCACGTTAACCAAATGATAAGATTTTGATGGACACTGAATCATGTAAGTAATGAGTAGATTCTTTGGGAACATAGTATTATTTACATTATTTAATAATATAGTTATTTTGGCAGAATCGCGGGAGAACCTTAACACTATGCTCAATATCCTTAATATTGTTTCCCAACAGATAGGTCTTAAAACTAACAAGGACAAGACAAATATTCTGTGGAACATCCATATCACCAGTGTCGGTAGTTGTTGAAAATTATGCTCAAAATTGTTGACGAGGACATAGTACAAATTATGCAACTAGGTAAGTCCAACTTCACAGCAAATTTTCCTGTCTCGTTTCGCCCAAAACATTAAATCAAGAGTGTACAACCAATGCGTGCTGCTAGTAATCAGATAATGATCTGAGACGGTGCTTCACTGCTGGTCGTATGAATGGGTACAGGCCTCCTAATTTCTTAAAGCACTAGAGTCCGCACTGGTCTGACGTGTTAGTTAGTTCAATTCAATTGCAGATTTTTTTATTTCTTAAGCTTTAAAATTGCAACCGACAATTTCATTGATGTCGGCGGGGTTCAAACCCGGGTTGCTGCGCACTATGATACTGACAGGGGAGCGCTTAGCCTCTGAGATACCACGGTTCAATACTTTATAATAATGATAATCATCAGATATCTGATCATAAGATATAATCGTTGCGTAAGGTTCATATAGTTTTCATATTTACCATATTATGTTTTAGCAACATGCATATTTGACCACTTCTCGAATGATGAATTTATCCGCTTAAGTACATAAATTAGACCAAACACATTTTATTTATGACTGCATGAGCTTGACCTTAAGTGTACTTGCAAACAACATTTGCTTCTTTAATTAATTAATCAGGTCTTTTCACAACCTAATAATCAATAATGTGTCGTCCATAAGCATAGCTCAAAAAACCGAGAACTGATTGATGTTCTCCATTGTTTATACTGTTTGTACTGGCTTGTTTGCACTGGCAAGCTCACTTATTCAATTTTTACATGTTATAAGTTAGCTTGACCTGTATGTATTAATGTTTGTATGTATGTAATATATTCTTTTTTAATTTAATTATCATCCTATTCCAAACGTGCGACTAGTTTAAAATTTTAATTATATATTAAGAACCCATAGCCCCATGTAGGTCTGGGACTTATACTTACGTGCGTTACGTGTAAGTCTAGTACTTATTTTTGAGATTTGGGTAAACACTTGTACTTGTTTCACAATATTTAATATAAAATAATTATTATGAAACAAGTACAAGTGTTTATCCAAATCACAAAAATGAAGCTCACCAAGTGACAACAATCGCAAGATAAATTATGCAGTGGTTATCTTCAGGTGGACTATTAATAGCGCTATGATAATATCAAAAACACTAAAATCATTTATTTCGACTCATATCTCAGTATAAAGTATATTTTAATCGATTTTATTTCGAAGTCATAAATATATAAATAAATAAATTAGATAAATAAATTTGATACCTTATCCAATATAAGAGAAACTGAAGCGAAAACTATACTCGATATTCGCTTCAGTTTCTCGATCAAACCATTGCTGTAAACCATCGTATCGTCGTACCTTATAATTTTATACAACTGAGGTGAATTTCACCTAAATATAAGCAAAGTACAAGAAGCGGGAACGGATTCCAGATTTACGAGATACTCCATAAACATATACAACATAACATCAGTCTATGACTCCAACAAGCGAGTTCAGTTAAACTTAACATGCCCTCGCCGAAACGAGGCTGGCACTGCAAAATCTTGCTTCTCCAATGAGATTTACTATATACTTTCGTTGCCAGTTGCCACTTTTTGCTTGTTCATTAATTCGTTGGTATGTTGGTACATTAACATGGGTATGTTTGTTGCTTTAATTATAATGAAGATGTCTTGTTTATAAACAAAAAATCTAAGCATTACCTGATAATACCTTTTTATGTTTTAAAGTTTCACATTTTAACAGACTACAATTTTAAATGTTTTTGAAGTGCTATTAATTAAAACAATTTCTTTACTATAAAGTTTTAGTTTTAATTACATATTTCGTTGATTTTAAAATAATAGATTACACAAAGCGATTGCAATTATTTTGAAGTTAACAAGCAAGCTTCAAATGATTAGACAGTTAAATTCTTTGTTGTCTTTTTAAAATCAATCTTTCTGGTCGTTGCACAAACTAATTGGCATCATCATATTTACTTTTGACTTACAGTGAAAGTTAAAAAATCAATGAAAGTCAAAACTTTGTTGTTTTTGGGTTTAAAGCAACTTAATTGTAACTCTTTTGATTTACAAAAATGTATGCCTAATAATTTACTAGTTGGTAGGACTCCTTTTCTGTCTAAGACTTCATCTGGGTAAATACTGTTATTTGTAATCTATGGTTCTAAAAAATAATACCTTGTCTACAGCGCCACTCTGCTAATATAACTTACCGTTTTTCAAATAAACAGTAAGTACCTTCCAAACCGCTACACGAGCACGAGTTTTATTTAACAGGTTATAGGCCCAGTCTCGTTAAAGTAAAAGTAAAGTTTTTTTTGCACAGTAACGACAGCAAATTATTCCTTGAATGTCCCAAAGCTCAGGAGCACGGATAATTACGACGATTGGGCATTCTCCGTTGAAAATTTCCTGATCCTGGAGGGCATCGATATCCGGTACAGCCACGCGTTAAGCGGAACAGCCACGCGTTAAGTGAATAAGATAACAGGAAGGATAAAGTAAAAATGGTGATGACAATTGACCTTTCACTGTATGTACATATTAAAAGTGAAACTACAGTGCATAGCTTGTGGACCAAGTAGAAGGTGCTATTTGACGACTCTGGTTCCACCCGCCGCATCAGTCTACTCAGAAAATTTATCTCCATTCGTCTCGAAAATTGTGACTCGATCACTGCATACGTGACACAGTTAGTGGATACAGCACAGAAGTTAAAAGGTAAAGGTTTCGAGATTAATAACGATTGGGTTGGCTCGTTTTTGTTGGCGTGATGATTCCCAGAAAAGTTCTCACCAGGGATTATGGCGAGAGAACACTCCGGGATAAACATTAGTGCAGACGTTATTAAGAAAAAATTATTGGATATGAGTGCAGATGTCGAAATCAATAAGTCTGAGAGCGCATTTGTTGCGAAAAATGCATATCATCAAAATACGCACCAAACGAGCAAAGGAAAAAATGGCGTTGGCCATGTTGGTGATAATTCTAACATGCCGGTAAAAATCATCAAATGTTATAAATGTAAAAGAACAGAACACTACAAAAACCTGTGTCGAAATTCTAATACACAGAGTGAAAAACAAATGAATGCATTTAGTGCAAAGTTCTTGAATGACGAATTTAGTAATAAATACTGGATTATAGGCTCGGGTGCGAGCACTCATTTGATTTCCGAGTCAAACAAACTCGAGATATTGTAGTGGCAAATAAGGAAAGTGTATCGGATTTATGTTCTGGAAATCTACAGATAACTACACATGTTGGAAATTCAGAGTATAACATAAAAGTTAACAATATTTTATGTAAAATAACTACAAACCTTCTCTCCGTAAGTAAAATGATATCCAATGGTAACAGTGTTGTATTCAAGGAGAATGTGTGTCATTTATAATCAGAGGAAGGAATGTATTGGAGAAGCCAAGCAACTGAACAGTGTATACAAGTTAAACATTGTAAAGTCATAGGAGCTACTAATAGACTTGGCAATGGCTAACAGTAGGATCTCGCACCGGCGTTTTGGTCACATAAATAACAAAGATCTTAACACTGAGAAATGGTGCAGTGATGGAGGGCTGCCTTTCCAAAATGAGGTAGAAGACAAAAGTAATTTCACGGTTTGTTGTGAGGGTAAGCAAACAAGATTACCTTTTCTACCAAGCAAGGAGGTTTTGAATTTGATGCATGCAGAACTTTGTGGGCCTATGGAAACCAAGTTACTTGGTAACGCCGGGTACTTTCTGTTGTTTGTAGACGACTACAGTTGGATGGCTTTTATATATTTTCTCAAGTCTAAAAATGAGACATTCATCTACTTCAAGTATTTCAAAAACCTAGTAGAAAACCAGAAGTCAACAAAAATCAAGATTTTGAGAACTGAAAATGGTGGTGAATTTTGTTCGGCAGTTATAGATAACTATTTAAAGCAGTATAGTATTATACATCAGAAGACAAATCCATATACACCTCAGTAGAATGGACTTTGTAAGAGATATAATAGGTCCAGAGAGGAAAAAGCTAGATGTCTTTTATTTGATGCCCTATTTGAGAAATACTGCCTCTGCCCACAACCTTTTCTCTATTTGAGAAAAGGTTGTGGGCAGAGGCACTTCATACTGCAGTGTATCTTAAAAACAGATCTCTGACTGCAGGTCTTCATCACAAAACTCCATTTGAATAGTGGATTAGTAAAAAGCCAGATGTGAGTCACATCAGAATCTTTGGATTCATATTCATGACACATATATCAAAAGAAAAACGTCTCAAATGTGACAATATAGCAAACTAGCTCTTCCTTGTTGGTTATGCTGACAACATTAAAGGCTACGAGCTATTTGTTCCCCTAACATGTACAGAGACAATAGTAAGAGATGTCATAGTAATGGAACAATAAAATGAAAGCATGACATCACAGGTAGGATAGTGCAAGAAAAAAGTGAAGACATGCATGCTTCAGTGGGGGAAGAACAGTAAATGTGATTCTGATATGAGCCATGAAGAACAGACTGATGAACATGATTTGATAAATGTTCCTAAAGAAGACTCAATTAACTCAGATGACAGCTTGCATGAATCAATTACATTGATATCAGATGACAAAAAGGTCAGTGCTCAGCAACAAAACTGAGGATATCGAAGAAATTTATGAGGCGTAAACCAGATTACTATGGCTATGCTAGCTTGTGTGTTGTGGATACGTTCTCTAGAGAATAAATATCTCTGGGTGATGCTGTGTATGGACCAGAAAGGAAGGAGTGGTTGAATGCAATCAGTGAAGAATTGCAGTTATTCAGTGAAAGGGATTCATGGGAATTGGTTGACAAACCAGTAGATAAAACAGTGGTAAAGTGCAAGTGGATCTTTAAAAAAAGGAAAATAATGAGAGTGTAGGAGATATAGAGCTAGGCTTGTGGCAAAAGGATTCTGTCAGAAAAAATTACAGATTTTAAAAATCTTTTCCCAGTACTCAGGCACTCTACCTAGATTACTATTTGCTTTAAGTGTAGATCAAAATTTAAATGTTGCACTTGGATGTTCCATACATTTCTATATAGCTTATAAAATGAGTCTATTTTGTGGAGATACCAACTTGTTCCATTTCCCAGAGTCAAAATAAAGTTCTGAAACTTAAAAGAGCAATATATGGATTGAATCGGCTAGAGCTTGGTATCAGAGGGTCAGTTATTTTAAAATTTGGTAACACAAGTCTGTATGAACCGTGCTTATTTATGAGTACAGTGAACCATCAAGATTTATATTGCATTATTTGATGATTTTTTGTATTTTCGAACTGTAAAGATACTTACGATAAATTAAAACTGAATTAAAAAACAAAATTTAATATAAAGAACGGTCAAATAAAAAAGCATTGGTATGAGTGTAACTGTGAAAAATAATTGTATTACTTTAGATCAGACAGAGTTTATTGATGTCATTTAAAAAAAAAAGTCTAATTGTAAATGTTCAGATACTCCAAGGGAAAAAAAATTTAATTAGAAAAGGCTAAAATGATTTGTCCAGAATATATTTATCAGCAATTGTTAGGTGCATAAATGTATTTATGTGTGTTAACTAGACCAAATCATCAACATTATCATTACAGCCCTTCACAAGTCCACTGCTGAACATAGGCCTCCCCCAAGGAACGCCACAAAGCACGGTCCTAAGCCACCTGCATCCATCGACTTCCTGCATGTCTTACCAGGTCGTCACTCCATCTAGTGGAGGGACGCCCTACCTCCCCCGTACAGGCCGCCACTCGACAACTTTTTTCCGCCATCGGTTGTTGGTTCATCATCAGCTATATGGCCGGCCCATTGCCACTTCAGCTTACTAATCCGTTGGGCAATGTCGGTCACTCTGGTGCTATTGCGGATATCGTCATTTCTAAGTATATCACGCAGAGAAACTCCGAGCATAGCCCTCTCCATAGCTCGCTGAGCGACCTTGAGCTTCCTCATCCGGCCAGCAGTGAAGGACCACGTCTCAGTTCCATAGGTTATCACTGGCAACACGCACTGCTTGTACAGTCTCGTTTTCAAGTTTTGAGGTATACCTGACGAGAAGATGTACCATAATTTCCCGAACGCTGCCCAGCCGATTTGAATCCGCCGATTGACCTCTAAGTCGAAGTTGGATTTACCTAGTCGGACTATTTGTCCCAGGTAAACATACTCGTCAACAACTTCGAGCTAAGTGCTCACAACAACTACCGGCATAGGTATGACATGGACGTTATACATGATCTTTGTTTTGTCCATGTTCATCTTAAGACCTTAAGTCATTGAGCATAGTGCTTAGGTCCTAAAGCGATTCTGCCATAAGGAATATATCGTCGGCAAATCGAAAGTGAGTTATGTACTCGCCGTTGATGTTAATACCGTATCCTTTCCAGTCCAGAAGCTTGAAAACGTCTTCAAATGCAGAGTTTGCAAGAGTTTCGGGGATATAACTTCACCCTGTCTTACACCTCTCTGCAGTTGGATAGGTTTCGTACTCTGGTTCTGTACTCGGATAGCCATTTTAGCCCTACTGTACAAACACTTCAGCACTTCGATATACCGACAGTCAACTTAAGACCACTGAAGGGACTGCAGCACCGCCCAAATTTCGACGGATTCAAAGGCTTTCTAATTGTCCACATACGCAAGGTAAAGTGGCAGATTGTATTCTTCTGACTTCTGTACAATTTGCCGAAGGGTGTGTGTGGTCTATGGTATTAAAGCCTTTTCGGAAACCGGCTTGATTGGCAGGCTGGAATTCGTCGAGTCTGCATGCGAGACGATTCGCTATGACTCTCGAAAACAGCACGTAGACGCGGTTCAGAAGGGAAATCGGTCTGTAGTTCTTAAACAGAGCGTTCTCGCCTTTCTTGAAGAACAAGACCACCGCACTTCTACTCCACGCCTCCGGTGTAGTGCCATCATGGAGTACGGAATTAAAGAGCTTCTGAAGGACTTCAAGTACCGGTTTTCCACGCGCTTTCAGAAGCTCCGCTGTAATTCCATCCTCACCTGGGGCCTTGCCGTTTTTAAGGTAATGGAAAGCCATTCTAATCTCGCTCAGACTGATGTCCGGAATATCATCGGAATAGTGTCGGATAAGACTTGCTATTTGATCGTTACTCACACTTGCGTGTGGCTCCAACGATGACGTGTACAGCTGCCCATAGAACCTCTCAATCTCACTCAAAACCTCAGTTGTCCCGGAAACGATACTGTCACATTCGGTCTTCAGCTTCGACAGTTGGCTCTTTTTGGCAGACAGATCTTTGAGCAAAGACTTTGGAGCCCTGGTTCCGCTCTATCGCTTCTTCAATACGAGCAGTATTAGAGTTGCGTAAGTCCCACCGCAAACATTTGGAGATCTGTCTGTTCAGTTGCCTGTATGCTGTCAAATCTACTGAAGACTGCAGCTTCATTTCCCGTCTAAGAGACATGAGATTAAGAGTGTGATTGGAGAGTTTTTGTGTTCTTCTTCGGTGGGTCTTGCAAAACTTAGCTTCGACCGCATGGACAGTTTCCACGAGCTTGTCATTCATATCGTTCACTGCACTGCAGTCTTCTAGGCACTGAAAACGGTTTTGTAGCTCAAGCTGAAAGGTTTCGGGACTTTGGATTAGAGCACGAGGGGGACGGACCGTTGACTGTTTACCTGTTGACCATTTTCAAAATCCCCGCGTTTTCCCCGCATAACACCAATTGCCATAAATCCCCAACCAACTTTTAACTCCGCGCAATTTGGGGAATTCTTCACATGTTGGCAACGTGGAAATTTGTGCGCTGCCCCCGCTCGGTCGACTCGAGTCAGCCGGGCCTGGGTGGCGGCAGCGTGTATGTGAAAGGAAGGGTAGAGTGTGTAGTAATACCTAATGCATTGTTTCGTCACTTTCTTACCGAGCTAGATATAATAGTTCGGCTTTCGCGCGGTTATTGACCTTAGTTAGCTGATTTTAATTACACTGCTGATTTTATGTTTAAGTATTTTCATGACTTTTTTATGAAATTATCGTTTCATTTAGCTGCCTATATGATGGAGCGTGAATAAAGCTAATAAAACGTTGTGAAAAGATGATTTTTTTTCCCCGGGATCGATTTTCTTTCTGTCCCATCATCAAAGGTATCGTTAGTACTATCGTCTGTCTTCGTTTTCGGGAGCATTCCACAAATACGCGGTATAATAGGGAAGATTAGAATATTACGCTTATGCTATGAAATTCAAGTATGCATTTTTAGTTGAAAGAGGATAATTGTGATATCGAAAAATAATTATTTATATTTAGTCAGTAATAGGCTAAGTTTGGCCAGGATTAGAATAATATTAGGTCTTTACCTAAGAAATTGCCGTTTTTATGAAATAAGTAATGGAAACTTTTTTTCTATGTTTTTTTTTTCTATTATTCAAAGTAATCACCCATGCAATCGATGCCATCTTTGCCAATTCAGTGGCAGTTTGTTGATGCCCTTCTTGAAGAAATCAGCTAGACGGGAGGCAAAAAATTCTTCTAAGTCATTTTGTCGGGTATTGAATGTTTTTCCCACCAAAAAGTTTTCCAAATTCTGGAAAAAGTAGAAGTATGTAGGTACAAGGTCTGGTGACTACAGCGGATGACGGAGAGCTTCCAACCCCTGCTCTTGTAACTTGGAGACCGTCTGTTGTGCCGGATTTTGATCTTCCTTTGTTATATAATATCATGATATTATGCCAAGTTAAAAAATAGATAGAGAAGAGAGAGAAAATTTGGAAAATCCAAAAGTGCACGCCTCATGAGCGTTTCATTTAATTTTGATGAAAAAAAACATATTGTATTACTGACTTTTAAAATATATTATTTACGTGTTTTAAATTTAGCACTTTATTATTTTAACAGGTAGTGTACCCTACAGGTAAATTGATATAGGTGATATGGTACAATTTTGTCCTTTTTCTATCAAGGGCTAAAAAAATATATGAAAGCGCCTTTAAAATTTTTATAGTAATAAAACTTATAAAAGTTGAAAATCATTTTATTAACAAACTACGCGTACAAGGCTATTGATATAAAATAGGGAACAAGTTGATATAATTCTGAAGGTAATAAAATACAGCCGGTCTCGATACGTCAATTTTTAGGGAGTTATCGTGACCACATACAAAATCAACATCCGGACATCCACGTAAATTTTTTTTCAAACCGTTTTTTTTTCTTCAAAATAGCAATATAAAATGATTTTCTAGAAAATATAAGATAGATTAATCAGTATTTTCTTGATATACGGCTACTCATATTATCGTATAAGTGCATACTGGTATGGTTAGATTTAGGAACACAACATTGCTTGACCTTGACGTGTCGATAGTAATGCACTACCTAATAAAGCTTCTCTTTATGAGGCGTGCGATAATGAAATCAACGTTAAAATACATGACAGTCAGACTTAATGGCACTTCCATTTATTTTTAACTGAGTTCAAAAGAACGAGATGGTTCGAGCGTAAGTTTGTTTTTTATGTTGGTTAACCGATTTTTTTGAAAATTGCCTAACCGATTCATAACATATTTTTTTAATTAAATAGGTAATATATCATACTATAAGGGTTGCCTCATATAAATTACAAAAAATACATACCTAAAAGTGGAAAAAAGGGATAAAAAATTTAATATACCTATTTAAATTATAGTAATTGTCTGAACTTGTGATTTTCCTTATGCCACTCAAAAGGGTAAAATAATGATCTTAATATGTAGTGCATCGAAGAGTTATGAGTAAAGTCCTCAGTTCAGAAGCTATTAAGTGGATTTTTTTTTAATTTGAGAACTTAGTTTTACTTTTTATTAAAATATTAATTATTATATTAGCGTAAAAGATTTTAAAAGTTTTAAATTTCAGTTTACTATAACTTAAAAGCTTCAAGTAGTAAATAATTAATAATAAAATAAAAAATAAAAAAATCATTATTTAGTGAACATACTGGATTATTTTTACGTTGCCTAGCTACATGCATTTTATTAAGTTGAATTAATTTTATAATAAATACCTCTTTCAGTTTATTGGAAATTATAGGCTATATAGTTATATAGTTTATATGAACTTAAGGCTGATTTTGCAATTGAAAAAGAAAATTAAAAATTATTTCCAACTGTCAGATAAAAGTTGTTAATCAACTAAATTATAATCTGATTAAGGGGCCAATTCCTCAATCCTCAGAAAAAGCTATCCATCTAATAAATTATAACCTGCCTAAATATTACTACTTTTATTAATACTTTTTTTAGACATTACCTCCACACTAGGATTTTTCTCCTGTATCGTGAGCTTACAGACATAAATTTCACAAGGACAAACATCCAGACCCGGAAAAAATATTTGCAGGCCATACAAATACTTGTTCCGTGCGGGATTCGCACCCACGGCCCTTAGCACTTTATCTCTATAGAGCCGTAATATAAAAGTGAAACAATCGAACTATTTTATTTATAGTACTATTTTTTTAATTTGCTCGTGTTTTTAATATAGGATAAGGATGACAAACGAGCACATAATCTGTATCTACATCTATCCTCGTTTGCGAATCAAAATGCAGATGCGTTGTCAGCTGTGAGGACTAAGATGGAATGCCTCTTAAGGGTCTCCGGTTTTCTATACTCACCATACGAATTACAGCAGCATTAAGTTGCTAGTACGGTTATTTTACGCTGGAATTCTGTGAGAGCGTGGTCATTCCCCGGTCGAGCCGACCCATTCGTGCTACAACTATAAAATTAATATAGCTGCAGCATGGCTCCACCACGTATGAAAAATTGTATATTTTTCTCAAAATAGCATTTACATGGCGATTTAAAAATACGCCTTAAATATAAAAGTGAAGAAATTAAACTCTCAATTTGATTAAAATTTACAGCACTTTATTCTATGATTAACTTTTATCTAATGATTGAAAAATTAGCGCTAAATTTAATAATTCAATTTGATTATTATTTATCGAATTATTTACAATTACATAGTTTATTATTAAAAGCTAGAAGTAAATTGATTTTAATTTAATTCCAATATTACAATTAATGATTGCTGGAGTTTGTGTTTCCATATTATGACGCGAATGTTACTGCAGTCCATAGATAAGTAAATTCTTAAGCAAGGCAAGGCCTTAAGCAGTTTTAATATACAGGAGTAACTTTAAGAAATCTGTTGATACTATGTGATTTGAATATCTACAGATTGGAAAAGAGATGCAACGCCAAAATGCGAGACGCTTAGTACTACGACGTCAACGTCAACCCGCTTACCAAGCGTAACAATTACTCGTATCACAAATTCTTTAGATTAAGGGAGATGATATTATTACATTTGCCAGTGAACTAGTAACGCCTCAATTAGGAAATTAATATTAAAACAAAAATTTAAGGATATAAAAATTCTACAGCAGAATGTTATTTCTATATAATATAAAAAAATCGAAAATGGTGGGACCGATTTTGATGAAATTTTTGTGTATGTTTGAGTGAATCCGTGGATGATCTAAACTATTCACAATTTGACCCGGTAGATGGCGCTGTTGTCGAGATCCAGAAATCACCTATGCGAAGCCGGGGCGGATCGCTAGTCAATTATAAATAGTAACTGATAATAGTGTAAATTTAAGTATATAAAATCCAAATCATTCAGATAGCGTATGATAACCAAATGCAACGAATTTCAACGTAACTTCAAAACAAATTATTAAGAGAACGAAAGATTTTTGTATTGTATTTTTTTTATTACTTACAATTTGTATAAAAAGTTTTAAATAGTTGTCTTTGTGTTTTAAATTGGGATGAAATATTGTCGAGTGGTAGCCTCTTACCGGTAGGTAAAGTTTGAGGCGGCCCCCCACTAGATGGAGTGACGAACTGTTAAGACATACATGAAGTCGATGCAGGTGGCTCACGACCGCGCTTTGTGCCATTACTTGGGGGAGGCCTATATTCAGCAGTGGACTTGTGAAGGGCTGTAATGATGATGAGGATGATGATGATGGTAATAATGATGTGTTTTAAATTTAAACAAAACCATAACATAAATTAATTATTGCACGTATTGAACAAGCGGAAGGTGTAGAAATGAATAATATAGGAAACAAATAATTGGTCAAGTGTCTATTGAGGCATGTGTGAGGTAGGGTTCCCCCGTGCGTATTAACTGTCTTTCATATTTTTACTATTCTCATGATAAAGTACCCGTTGACCCAGTCTTCACTAATGACTAATTTGTAAATATTTTGCTTGCCATGTTATGGCGGCGTTAGAGAATATATCACCCCATTTCGTCCCGTGAGTATCATAAGAGGCGACAATGTGATATGCCAAAAAGTTGTTATGGCTTTCGACTTTTGACGGTATAATCATCTAGCTTACCTCAGGCGTAAAATCTCGAGAGTGGTGACGGGAAACAGCATCAATCAATCCGATTGAGTCAAAGCATGATGATTTAGGTAAATCCTCTCTACTATTAGAGGGCCCATATCCAGCAGTAGACTTTCACGCACTGACGATGAACACACATATACAATACAATACTACACACAGAGATATACGTTGACGTTCTTCATTAGCGATATCTTTTAGGTCAGAAGTAACAATATGGCCAAGATACTTGAACTTGTCTTATATCTTAACAAATTTTCCATTGAGACTAATCTCCGGCACGCTGTGAGGTACCTCTCCTGATCTGAAAATCATTATTTCTAATTTTGTGGAGCTTTATAAATCAAGTGATGTTCTTCCGCATATCTTTCACAGATTTCAATTAATTTATTCAAGCCTTTAATCGAGGGACTAAGCAGCACCATATCGTCAGCATAGCTCAGGCTGTTAACATATCTGTCGTCCAGTCGGAGCCGTACCGGGGATCTGCTGAGCGCCACGATTAAATCATTCATATAGGTATTGAAAAGATGAGGTGAGGTGACACCCCCCTGTCTCACGCCACAAGAAAGCCTATAGCAGTCCGATATTTCAGAGCCTCATCTAATGATGTTGGTCTGATTACCGTACTAAAACGCTAGGAGATCAACAACCTCAGCCGGGACACCTGTGCTAGTGTCACGGAGCTTTTTCACAGTATTTCATTACTAATTGTATCAAAGGCACAATTAAAATCAAGGAAACAAGCGTATACAGTAGTATTACACTGGTTATAGTAACCTACAACCTGCTTTAGAGAAAATATAGTCATATCTGTCGATACATTCGGATATAAACCAAACTGTCCATCATCATAATTTATGGAATTTAAGTATAACTGTGAAACTCGTTAAAGAACCTTGGCCACTATTATGTTAATTTAAAGTTACAGCCTATATACGTCTCACTGCTGAGCACAGGCCTCCTCTCATTTCTGAGAGGGTTTCTTAGGGCAAGGAAGTGTACGCCGCGCTGCCCCAATGCGTATTGGCGAATTTCACATGTCTTCGAAATATTTTTTTTCTTATTTCTTAGACATGCAGGTTTCCTCACGATGTTTTCTTTCACCGCCGAGCATGTGGTAAATCAGCACATAAAATTGCAATTAACAATTTCATTGTCGCCGGCGGGGATAGAACCCGGGTTGCTGGCGTACTGTGAAATTTACAGCAAGCGCTAACCATCTGAGCTACTACGGCTATAAACTATAGGCTATTGGCCACTATAGTGGCTAGAATAATAGGCCTATTGTTTGCCGAGCCAGAGATATCCCCGGTTTTATTTTTCATAATATGAAGAACCACCGTAATAAGTAATAACAAATAACAATGTCTCACACAGAGATTGAAAAATCGCCTAACACCTCACAGATCACATAAGCATCATTTAATATAATGCACGTGGTTGAGCCATGCTGCAGCTATATTACTGATATATTGTGGCACGAATGGGTCAGCTCGACCGGGAAGGACCACATCTCACAGAATACCAGCGTAAAATAGCAGCTCAATGCTGCTGTGTTACGTATGGTGAGTGTAGAGAACTGGAGACCCTTTTTATTGGAAACGAGGCATTCCATCTAAGTCCTCACGTGTGATAACGTATCTTCATTTTTGATTCGTACTCGAAGATAGATGTAGATATCTATGGCCTAACAACCACTTACCATCAGGTGGTATGTGTTGAAATCATTATAACGATTATAATACGCTATTTTAAAATAATCAATGGAAGGATTTATTTTGTTACTTAAAACAACAGAATGCATTAAATTAAAACTATCGGCTGTGTTTGTTTCCCATATAACTTCTCAAAAACTTTCTAGAACTTTACACTCATTGCTTGCTAGAAACCGAATGATGAATGTTTAAAAGAAAATTCCGTAAAAACTTAGAAGACCGTTCCTATCCATTGACTAGTTCCGTAATGACTTGAAGTAGGAAACGACGGTTTATAATATAACTTCAATGCCGTTGACTAACTCGTGTATACTCTATTCGGAATTTAACAAAATAATACATTGTTTACTACGACACATCAATAAATTAAGCAGCACACTGAAAGAACACGAAATTGAGGCTTTTTAAATATGCTTCTTGTAATAATAACTAGAATGTAGTTCCGAATAGTGCTTCGCTTTTATATCGAAAATTTTAATTCATCATAAAATTGTAACAATGTTGACACAAATGAACCAGTTAATAAAGGTTTATAAAAACCAATTTGCCGAAAAAAGCCAATTTTTTGTAAGCTTTAGCTTAAATAAAATATTCAAAATAGTTTTTTAATGAATAACATTCTACGGGTAACTAATACATATTAGTTATTACCGTCTAAAAGTAAATTGCTGGTTGATGGCTTCTAGTTATCCAATATGGGCTTGATGTTATCGTAAGTTAAAACATGTAGTTCGTTTGAACGCAAATCGAGAACTGAGACCCTTACGCCTTCAAACAAACCGGAGGGTATGCCAAGCTTATTATCATCAAGGTTCAGCTTCCCAAGTTGAGACAGTCCATCATCAGGCCCTCTCGGAAATATATTTTAAGTAGTTTTTTCCAAGCAGCAGCTCTTGCAAATTCCATAATTCAGCGAAAGTAAACACAGTTAAGTTATAAATATGATTCCTTCTAAGGTCAAGCTTACGCAGATTAGCTAATCCATCAAATGTGTGGTGATTTAAGTACTGTATATTATTTTTATTTAAATCAATTCAGTAAATTAAAAAATGTTGAAATGCAATCCTTAATATGTGATATGTTATTTTTTGTGAAAGTCAATTTCTGTAACTTTGGCAAATCAAAGAATGAGTCCCGTCCTATTTCCACAATCATATTTTCTTCTAAATTTATCATAGTAAGGTTAGGTAAATGTGCAAATGCATATTGCTATAATATTCCTATCTAATTTTGTGATAAATTTACCCCTTTTAAGTAAGTTAAATTCGCAAATGCAAAAGTTGTAATGTCGATGTTAATGGATCGGAGTCTTTGTAAGTACTGGAGTGCCTTTGTGGGCACGTAGCGTAGTGCACCATCGACGCGAACGTTAAATGACAAAGTTTGTAAAGTTGGTAGTGAAGCGTAGCTTTGCCAGATATAATCGTCAGGCGGTATTCTGCCAATAAATACCCAGCATTCTGCTTTCGTAGCATTCTTTGGTTCTCTTGTATTCTCAAAATAGCAATGAACTTTAGAATCGCGATCAGTAATGTCGCAAATATTTTTTCGGAAACCTCCTGTTTTTTCTTTGGAGCGTCTCATATTGTTATCTCTTGCTTGAACTGGTGACATCTCATTTACAAGTGCAATAGTAATAAGTATGTACATAATGCTGGCAATTCTTCCCCCCATTTTTATTTAATCTGTAATTTAAAAAAAAACATTTTAATATGTTATTATGTTTCTATAAAAGTATTTATTTATTTATTTATTCTTTATTTCATTCCTTAATATAAAAGAATACAAAAGGCGGACTTAATGACTTGAGGCATTCTCTACGAGTCAACCCATGGAGTGGTGAGAATTTGACGTATGTGTAGCAATATAGAATAGAAACAAAATAAAAATGATAATTAATTACGTTATATATACCTTTTACTAATATATACAATAAATAAACTATAGAAATATCTCCTAATTATACATATATACAAATATATACATACATATATAGATATCAACATACATATATAAATATTACATATAAATAACTATGAATATATACGTCTAACAATATAAATGACATGGATGATTCATGTAAAAAGTGTTTTCTTTAAGAGATGATTACGCACCAACTTTTTAAAAGCAACCTTATTGGGAGCTTTCACAGTGTCATCGGGCAAGGAGTTCCAAGGCGTGTAGCCTGAACTGTAAGGATTACTATAGAACTCGGTGAGTGAACTAGAATACATATTTTGTTGTTAGAAGAAGACCCTATCATGAGATGAGGAGATAGTGAAATTTACTCTTAAGATAAGAAGGCGAAAATGGGTCATTTAATATGGAAAAAATAACAAGTAATATTCTGGAAATACGCCTCTGCCGGATTGTAAGCCAATTAAGCTTAGATCTATGTTGCGAAATATGGTCATACTTACGAAGCCCGAAAATAAATCTTATACAGTTATTGAGAAGGCGTTCCAGCTTGTTCAGAAGATCCTGGGACAGATCCGGTCAACACACATCTGCATAATCAATTATGGGTAATATGAGCGATTGGACAAACATGATCTTAGACTTTGTGGGGAGATAATGTTTTAAACGATACAGAGAACGTAACGTGGCAATGACTTTACGACTCACTTCAGAAACCTGAGTTCTCCAATTCAGCGTGCTGTCAATGTGTAGGCCAAGATTTTTTACAGACATACTAAACGGTATTGTAATCCCATTGTAATAAATAGGAGGTAAGTCTGCAAGATTAATCTTGGCTTGCATCCTTGAGCTACCCACTAGTATAGCTTGGCATTTCAAAGGATTGACCAACACACCATAACGAGTAGACCGATCTTTGATTGCTGATAAGTTATCATTTAATTTTAATCCCATTATAGATATCCCCAATTTCAGCTTACGTATAGCTGAAGGTCATCAGCATAAGATGGTATGATCAA
The DNA here is from genome assembly GCA_029286625.1 of Parnassius orleans. Taxonomy (NCBI): domain Eukaryota; kingdom Metazoa; phylum Arthropoda; class Insecta; order Lepidoptera; family Papilionidae; genus Parnassius; species Parnassius orleans. Next base: position 75,040 of record JAGSMP010000669.1, read on the forward strand.
TCGAAGATGGAGGTAATAAAGTTTATAAAATTGAAAAATTATAGGAGAAAGAATACCGCCTTGCAGCACAATTCACATCAGCCCAAGCTGAGGTCATTTGCCCACAGACTGACTGCTGTCGACCGCGAAGATAAGATGCAAACCATTCCAATGCTGGCCAAAATTTAGATGAGACAGTATGGAAAGAAGGATTTCATGATCAACTGTGTTGAAAGCATTTGAGAAATCAACTAGTACCAGTACTGTTACTTTTTTTCCATACCTTGCCTAATATCGTCTGTGACGTTAATTAAAACAGTACTGGTACTATGACCAGGGCAAACCCAGACTGATATATACTCAGTAGGTTATGTTTCGAAATAAATGTAGAAATTTGCTTAAACACAGGATTCTAAAATTTTGGAAAGAAAGGGTAGAATGGATATAGGGTGAAAATGATTGGGAAAATGGGAGTAGAAACTTTGGAAGGGCTTTAAAAGCCCTTTTCCCAAGATAAGGTACTGACCTGAATCAAGGGAAAAATTTATAATAGAAATTGCCGGAAGAGGTGCTCTAGCATAAATACCCATGTCTACTAATCTCATCATAACCCACCGCCTGGACTGTTGCTAAGTAGACTTTTAACATCATCCTGAGAAACAGGAGAGAAATTAAAGATAGCTATATTAGGAATTTGCATAGAAGCAATGAAAGCCACAGTTTGAGAGCGAATTGTAATTTGAGAGGTCCATTGCTGTTACAGAAGCGAAATGTTGGTAGATTTCATCAAGTGATAGAGAAGGACCACAATCCAATGTAGCTGGCCTGCAAAGACCAAAAGATCTAATAAATTTCCACACTTTGGCGGGAGAAGAGTTATTAATACAATTATGGAAATATCGGCGTTTAGCTGCCCGTACTATTTGATTGCACCTATTCCTGGCTGCTTTAAAAGACAACCAATTTTCTTCAGAACGTTCTCTCTTAAAACGAAGAAAAGCTCGATTTCGTCTAGACATTGCCAACCTTACGCCCTGTGTCATCCATGGGGCTGGGGGACGCTTCAATCTAACCTTGTGAACTGGAGCATGAGCATCATAAAGGCTGAGAATATTTTGGTTAAGAATAGAGACTTTATCGTCGACAGTAGGTGCTGCAATAAATGAGGCTAGATCGAGATTAAGAGCGTCACCCTTAGCTTGTCAAAGTCTATTTTAGAAAAACTGGGCAGATGCAGTACAGAAGGGGAATATTTGAGAGGTTTAAGCTTATACGAAGCATAAATCAAGTCATGGCGTGAGATGCCCAAAGCAGGTAACTGTCCGTGCATCATCACATGATCAGGAGAAGAAGCAAAGATTAGTTCAATCAATGAGTCATTGGTTCCAATATTGTGATGAGTAGCCTTTAAAGGGAGAATAGAAGATTAACCGACTCAACAATTGAAAGAAACTTTTTGGAACGAGGAGAGTTTTTCAACAAATCTGTATTGAAGTCACCCATGATTAAACAGTGTGAGTACTCATAACAATTATCAACAAGAGCCATATCTAAAGTGGCGAAGTAGTCTGTCGAAGGGGGGTAATACACTACCCATAGAAGCATCCTTATATCCTTGACATCAAGTTCAAAAAATAAAAACTCAGAAGAGGCAGAATAGCAGGAAGGAGATGCTAAAACAATTTTATGAGGAATTGATGCGTGTTAAGTAACTACCACCTCCACCTTCCAACCCGATCATTCCTAACAAGTACAAAGCCGAGTAGGGATATAAAGTTGACGGTAAAGAAGGCTGCCAACTTTCCGACACTAATACCATGAATATGCTCAGGTGAAAATGAAACTTCGAGTTCGGTGTAGTGGCTCGGGATACTTTGACGTTTATGTGACATATGTTCAGAGAGTTGTTAAAGACGTAAAAACTCCTTTGAGTAGTTGGTGTAAATCAAGCGCACTGTCGTTGAAAGAATCATCGCAAGAGTAAAATGATATTACAGAAGAATCATTTGCAGAGCTAAACGACTCAATGTCAGACATAATTCATAGACTAAGATAATACACAGATTAAATAAATATAAAAAACACTAAAAATGATATATAAAATATAAAAAGTTAGGTATGTATAAATAAACTTTATAAGCTAAAACTTAGTAAACATAAACAACACATCCCATCAGTTAACCGTTTACAAAGTAAACTTAATATAAATAAATTTTATGTGCAAACATATAAAATATCTGAAGTGGCAAAATATTTTTGTCTAATAATATTAATGTTCCTCAATAGGTATCTCACAAAATAATAAGAGAAAATGTCTACCATAATAAATCGATTACAAAATCAAAGTACAAAATCGATATTGGCTGTATGGTACATTTGTCCTTTGCCTATCAAGGGCTAAGGAAAAAAATGTCAAAATTAAAAAAATAAAAAATAAAATAGAAAATATTATGTATAGTTTTAAGGTACATTTATAAAAGTAAAAGACAATAAGTATTGTTAGCACAAATTATAAAGTTGATTATAATTAGACTATTACCGTTAACATGCATGGCATAATATAGGTAAACCTACTAAATAAGTAAGACTCCTCTACTAAGAAACTAAAAAGAAAACTAAGCTTATGCAAGTTATGTTCTATACATGAAACATGATTAAAATATATTTTGATTTACAAGGACAAACATTCCAAAGAGTTTATAATACAACGAAAAGAACTCATAAAAAAGAAAAAAAATTGCAATAAAACAGCTATTACAAGCGAACTCCTTATAACTATAGACCTATAGACATAATAGTGTTCTATGCTACAGTTGTAATCAGAGTCATGAAATAAGTACTTAATATTAAATAATAGAAAAAAAAGGATACTTAAGGATATAAAAAGATAGTTTAAGTAAGCTATTTTTTAGCTATTAAACAGGACCTTTTGGATCCTCTTTCTGCCCACCATACCATCTTGATTGCCGAGAAATCTCACACTGACTTTTTGTGTTTGAAGAACTATGCTGGGTTTGAATGGGCTTCTTTGCAACATTAGTAACGCCACTATTAGAAGCTATGCCATGTCTAGCTGGTGAATAATCGACAGGAAACTTTCAATGAGAGAATCAATCTCCTCTTCAGTGGAGATCTTTGCCCGTTCGTTTTGGGGTTTTATAAAAATTATGCCATCGAAGGTCCACATTCTTCAATCAAAATGTTTGCGTGCTTTTTATGAACAGATTGCCTCATTTTGGTTAAAAACTCAGACACCGATATTTGAGAGCCCTTCAACTTAGTTTTAGCTTTCCACACTTCAGACTTTATGCGATGCTCTTGAAATTGTACAAGAATTGGCCGTGGATGACCATCCCTTTGAACACCATTTCGATGCCAGCGTAAAAAGGATAAATTTGTTACATGTGGGATACCCATTTTATTATGTATGATGCCCAGTATTTCTTGTCCAACATTAAGTTCAGAGGAGTCGGAGATCCCATTAAATAGGAGAATGTTCTGCTTATGCTGCATATCAATAACATCAATTGTCATAGTGCAGGCATGAATCTGTTGCCGAAGGTGATTGAGTACAGATCTAACAAGGTCTTTAAATTCATAAAACTTCTCACGGAGTTGATTAAGAGAGGTATTACTTGGCGTAGAAGCAGCCTTTAATTATCTTGCGACTCCACCTTCCTTCAAGTTCTCTCTGCATGACCTCCACATCAGATACTTCTGCTATGCTTGCAATATTTCCAGTAATGTCAGTGAACATAAACAGTAAATATATACATAGATACACACAATTATAACATTATCTCAGTTACTAATTTTCATTTAACATACTAACTATATTCTGCTTGGTACACAACTAGTTAAAAAAAAAAACATCTTGCTGTTTTGTCACACCATTTATATACGTCATTAAATAAGTTGTCGCAACGCGAAACGATTGAACATGATCGAAGTTACGAATCGGCGGTACATGGAAAAACTTTTGTAAGTTTATTTGTACTGTCGGATGTTATTAAATAACTATACTTTGTAAAAAAAAAATAAAAAAAAAACACAAAGTGAAGTGCCAGTGAGTGATATAGTTTGCAAAAAGAAATATTTTATCTGGACATATATTTCAATATGACTTCCAAAGAAAAAGTAATAAAAATGTAATTAATATGTAAATATAGTCCAAACACTAGTTTAAAATAATTTAAATTTAAATAAAATGTAAGAGCAAATTAGACAGCTGTTACTTGTTGCACACCTACCCACCCAAAAAAAAAAACTAATTGTTATTAACAAAAATTTAAATATAAACGAATCCTGAAATGTCTAATTCATATATTTAAATGACATTTATATATACCGGTAGTATAAACAATTTTTTTTTTAATTTCAGTGACTTATTATTAGTAGGTATTATCTAAAATAGAATAATGTTTTAAGGTAAGATTAATAAAATAACAATAATTTAATTAATAAAGAAGTAGGTTGCAGAATATGATATAAAGTAAAAAAGGTAACCTTACTGCGATCTTCTTGTAATTCTATAGAGATTTCAAGTAGTAATAATCTGTCTTGTATCTTAAGTTTCAATGCTTTCATCAAGATTTGGCTGTAAAGTAAACGTCGGAAAAACGTTTTGGTGAGTCCATTTTTTTTGATTCAGCTATTATGCCTCCTATGGGGCATTTAAAAGTTTAGTAATATAAAATTTTGTGGGGTCACACAATTTACCATTTGTAAGCTTCATTCTAAATACGCAAGGCAAAGTGGCAGATATTCTTCTGTCTTCTGTACAATTTGGCGAAGGGTGTATATGTGGTCGATGGTACTAAAGCCTTTTCGGAAACCAGCTTGTTCGGGAGACTGGAATTTGTCGAGTTTGTGTCAGAGACGATTCCTAATGACTCTGGAAAACAGCACGTAGACGCGACTCAGAAGGGAAATCGGTCTGTAGTTCTTCAAGAGAGCTTTATCGCCTTTCATGAAGAACAAGACCACCGCACTTCTGCTCCACGCCTCCGGAGTAGTGCCTCCATGGAGAACGGAATTAAAGAGCTTCTGAAGGACTTCAAGTACCGGTTTTCCACCCGCTTTCAGAAGATTCGCTGTAATTCCATCCTCACCTGGGGCCTTGCCGTTTTTAAAGTAATGGAGAGCCATTTTAATCTCGCTCAGACTGACGTCCGGGATATCTTCGGAATAGTGTCGGATAAGACTCGCTCTTGGATCGTTACTCACACTTGGGTGTGGCTACAACGATGACGTGTACAGCTGCCCATAGAACGTCTCAATCTCACTCAAAATCTCAGGTGTCCCGGAAACAATGCTGCCACACTCGGTCTTCAGCTTTGAATGTTGGCTCTTTCTGGCAGACAGATCTCTGGCATTACGAGCAGTGTTAAAGTTGCGTAAGTCCCACTGCATACAATTGGAGATCAGTCTGTTCAGTTGACTGTATGCTGTCAAATCGGTTGAAGACTGCAGCATCATTTCCCACCTAACAGCCATGAGATTAAAAGTGTGATCGGATAGTTTTTGTGTTCTTCTGCGGCGGGTCTTGCAGAACTTAGTTCCGACCGCATGGACAGTTTCCACGACCTTATAATTCATATCGTCCACTTCATTGCAGTCTTCTAGGCGCTGAAAACGGTTTTGTAATTCGAGCTGAAAGGTTTCGGGACTTTGGACTAGAGCACGAGGGGGACGGAGCGTTGACTTCATTAGACGAGACCTCTCCAACAGGTTTAGGTTCAGTGTGCCTCTAACCATTCGGTGATCGCTACCAGTTTTCACCCTCGCGATCACTGAGACATCACTGAATAGTTGTCGTCTGGTCGTCATAATGAAGTCAATCTCATTTTTTGTCAAACCGTCGGGGCTCGACCAGGTCCACTTCCTCTTTCTGGAAGAAAGAGTCCATCATAAAGAGTCCCTCTTTCTCCATGAAGTCAGCCAGCTGCTTGCCCCTTGGGTTCCGTTTCCATTCCCCCACTTTCAGCTCACCTTTCTTTCTTGTGCCTAGCTTTGCGTTGAAGTCTCCCATTAACACCGTATAGTGGGTTTTGGAGGAATGCATGGCTCTAGAAATATCCTCACACATTTCCTCCACCTCCTCATCCGGGTGTGCCGAGGTTGGTGCGTAAACCTGTATGACCTTCAGTGAATACCGTTTGGTGATTCTGAGTATAAGGTACGCAACCCTCGTCACACACCTCAATCCTTGTTCCAAACGTTGTTAACGAGAGACTTGTGGACGATAAATCAACACCTCCTAAGGGACAGATGGTCGCCCTCCCGGTGATAGAACAAGTTGCGGATTCGAGGATTACCGTGTCCTCCCCCTCGCTTCGGATCTCGGATAATCCTACAATATGCCAGCGTAACTTGTCTATCTCTTCTTCCAGCTCCAGGATCTTCTCGTCAGTCCTCAGGGTGCGTGCGTTTTATGTTGCCAGGTCGAGTCGTCTTAGGTGGCAACCGAACCTCCATCGGAGATTCTTAGCACCCCCTGCCCCGCCGTTACCATGGTCGCCACCGTAGCCAGGAATAGCGAGGCCGCCGGGGACTGGGGGCCGTCTCTTCGTAACTTAATTCATTGGGGGGGAGGGTATATTGCCATAGTTGCCACATTTCGCTACCGCAGTTTTTTTATTGTGATATTGCTGTTAGCGGTAAGATGCTGCTCCCTGCCTCTTTCCCACTGTCGTCTCTTACTACACCCACGGGAAGATATGGGGTAGTGGATATTCTTAACCACCACTACACGGCAAATAGTTAATCGTTTTAAATTGTTAATAGTTGTAAATACTTGATTATAATTTTTTAAATACGTTGTATGTTACGCTTGTTCTACAATAATATACAACAACATACAATTTCTGTCAGTTTTGAATATGTTTATTGAACAGCGTACGCGCTGACGCGATGTTCGTGTCGGTTGAGTTCGGCAATGCTCAGCACCATTCCTTTGCCTTTGTAGCCGTCTGGGCGACTTCGTTTTTACCGGCCAGCGCCGGCTAGTCCGCAACACCTTCAGCGCTAGACGCTACGCTCCTGAGTAACCACTATTTAAATCACGCCGAACTATCATTGGCTTTCCAGCTCAACAACTTTTCTAAGTCTAAACTTGTATTTCGAACTGTCTTATGTGTGGAGTAAAATATTATTTAGTTCGATGTGTGCAGAACTTTTATTTGCATAGCATCTATCTCATTCGCCGAGAAATATATATATAAATATATATATAAATATATATATATATATATATTTATATATATATATTTTAATTTTATTTGTTATGACGGTCCTAATCCCGTTTAAAGTGTGAAGGAAAATTGGAATCATAATTCGCGTCGTAGTTTTCAACAATATCGAACGTGTCATTAACTAAGTAAATAGTAGGCAAAAGCTCCGTGCATTGACTCGAACACACACGAGCGCGTCGTTGTTGCCTTAATCACATTCAATTTCGAATATTTTGAAGTAAACCTTATTGACGCGTGTTTCAAAACTGAAAAACAGTTTATATTTTGAACTTAATTATTAAATTTGGCTGGGCTTTGAAAATAACCTTGTATAACTATCCAACGACACCCACACGATGGAATATACGGGTAAAAATCATCCTCCTGTACCAGTATGGGAGTACCAAAATAAAGTGTTTTCAATATTTTATTTCACAATTTGTGAACTTTATTAATATGTATAATATATATGTTTTACAAAAGACTAGGTGCTACAAATTGTTATTTGGCATATACCTATGCCAAATTACAGATTTGCAGCACCTAGGGTCTCTGAGTAAGCCGCGGACGGATGGACGGAGGGACATACATAATTATAGAAATTATAAGGGTTCCTTGTTGTTTAACTACGAAACCCTAAAATTGATGGTATAAAAGTTGATACCTGCGGAGTTCCTCCCACCGTTTCTTCTCCGGTGAGAGGAACTTCATTTCGAAATGGTAATAGATTTAGTAGGGTTTAACAAAAGAAATTAAATTTTTTTTTCGTGGAAGAAATAAATATATTTATTTTAATTTCGTTACAAGTTCATAATGAAATTATAACGAGCTGTACATTGAATAGAATATTAAAATATATAGCTGGTGCTATAATGAATGATACAAATGGCATTTTTTATATTATAGCTTCGCATAGCACGTTAACCAAATGATAAGATTTTGATGGACACTGAATCATGTAAGTAATGAGTAGATTCTTTGGGAATATAGTATTATTTACATTATTTAATAATATAGTTATTTTGGCAGAATCGCGGGAGAACCTTAACACTATGCTCAATATCCTTAATATTGTTTCCCAACAGATAGGTCTTAAAACTAACAAGGACAAGACAAATATTCTGTGGAACATCCATATCACCAGTGTCGGTAGTTGTTGAAAATTATGCTCAAAATTGTTGACGAGGACATAGTACAAATTATGCAACTAGGTAAGTCCAACTTCACAGCAAATTTTCCTGTCTCGTTTCGCCCAAAACATTAAATCAAGAGTGTACAACCAATGCGTGCTGCTAGTAATCAGATAATGATCTGAGACGTAGTGCTTCACTGCTGGTCGTATGAATGGGTACAGGCCTCCTCTAATTTCTTAAAGCACTATAGAGTCCGCACTGGTCTGACGCGTGTTAGCTGAATTCAATTGACCTAGATTTTTTTTATTTCTTAAGCTTTAAAATTGCAACCGACAATTTCATTGATGTCGGCGGGGTTCAAACCCGGGTTGCTCGCGCACTATGATACTGACAGGGAGCGCTTAGCCTCTGAGATACCACGGTTCAATACTTTATAATAATGATAATCATCAGATATCTGATCATAAGATATAATCGTTGCGTAAGGTTCATATAGTTTTCATATTTACCATATTATGTTTTAGCAACATGCATATTTGACCACTTCTCGAATGATGAATTTATCCGCTTAAGTACATAAATTAGACCAAACACATTTTATTTATGACTGCATGAGCTTGACCTTAACTGTACTTGCAAACAACATTTGCTTCTTTAATTAATTAATCAGGTCTTTTCACAACCTAATAATCAATAATGTGTCGTCCATAAGCATAGCTCAAAAAACCGAGAACTGATTGATGTTCTCCATTGTTTATACTGTTTGTACTGGCTTGTTTGCACTGGCAAGCTCACTTATTCAATTTTTATATGTTATAAGTTAGCTTGACCTGTATGTATTAATGTTTGTATGTATGTAATATATTCTTTTTTAATTTAATTATCATCCTATTCCAAACGTGCGAGTAGTTTAAAATTTTAATTATATATTAAGAACCCATAGCCCCATGTAGGTCTGGGACTTATACTTACGTGCGTTACGTGTAAGTCTAGTACTTATTTTTGAGATTTGGGTAAACACTTGTACTTGTTTCACAATATTTAATATAAAATAATTATTATGAAACAAGTACAAGTGTTTATCCAAATCACAAAAATGAAGCTCACCAAGTGACAACAATCGCAAGATAAATTATGCAGTGGTTATCTTCAGGTGGACTATTAATAGCGCTATGATAATATCAAAAACACTAAAATCATTTATTTCGACTCATATCTCAGTATAAAGTATATTTTAATCGATTTTATTTCGAAGTCATAAATATATAAATAAATAAATTAGATAAATAAATTTGATACCTTATCCAATATAAGAGAAACTGAAGCGAAAACTATACTCGATATTCGCTTCAGTTTCTCAGATCGAAACCCATTGCTGTAAACCATCGTATCGTCGTACCTTATAATTTTATACAACTGAGGTAAGATTTCACCTAAATATAAGCAAAGTACAAGAAGCGTGGGAACGGATTCCAAAATTTACGAGATACTCCATAAACATATACAACATAACATCAGTCTATGACTCCAACAAGCGAGTTCAGTTAAACTTAACATGCCCTCGCCGAAACGAGGCTGGCACTGCAAAATCTTGCTTCTCCAATGAGATTTACTATATACTTTCGTTGCCAGTTGCCACTTTTTGCTTGTTCATTAATTCGTTGGTATGTTGGTACATTAACATGGGTATGTTTGTTGCTTTAATTATAATGAAGATGTCTTGTTTATAAACAAAAAATCTAAGCATTACCTGATAATACCTTTTTATGTTTTAAAGTTTCACATTTTATCAGACTTCTATTTTAAATGTTTATAAAGCGCTATTAATTAAAACAACTTCTTTAGTATAAAGTTTTAGTTTTCATTAGATATTTCGTTGATTTTAAAATAATAGATTACACAAAGCGATTGCAATTATTTTGAAGTTAACAAGCAAGCTTCAAATGATTAGACAGTTAAATTTTTTGTTGTCTTTTTAAAATCAATCTTTCTGGTCGTTGCACAAACTAATTGACCTCATCGTATTTAGTTTTGACTTACAGTGAAAGTTAAAAATCAATGAAAGTCAAAACTTTGTTGTTTTGGGTTTAAAGCAACTTAATTAACTCTTTTGATTTACAAAAATGTATGCCTAATAATTTACCACTAGTTGGTAGGACTCCTTTTCTGTCTAAGACTTCATCTGGTAAATACTGTTATTTGTAATCTATGGTTCTAAAAATAATATTACTTGTCTACAGCGCCACTCTGCTAATATAACACCGTTTTCAAATAAACAGTAAGTACCTTCCAAACCGCTACACGAGCACGAGTTTTATTTAACAGGTTATATCTCACGTTAAAAGTAAATAAAGTTTTTTTGCACAGTAACGACAGCAAATTATTCCTTGAATGTCCCAAAGCTCAGGAGCACGGATAATTACGACGATTGGGCATTCTCCGTTGAAAATTTCCTGATCCTGGAGGGCATCGATATCCGGTACAGCCACGCGTTAAGCGGAACAGCCACGCGTTAAGTGAATAAGATAACAGGAAGGATAAAGTAAAAATGGTGATGACAATTGACCTTTCACTGTATGTACATATTAAAAGTGAAACTACAGTGCATAGCTTGTGGACCAAGTAGAAGGTGCTATTTGACGACTCTGGTTCCACCCGCCGCATCAGTCTACTCAGAAAATTTATCTCCATTCGTCTCGAAAATTGTGACTCGATCACTGCATACGTGACACAGTTAGTGGATACAGCACAGAAGTTAAAAGGTAAAGGTTTCGAGATTAATAACGAGTGGGTTGGCTCGTTTTTGTTGGCGTGATGATTCCCAGAAAAGTTCTCACCAGGGATTATGGCGAGAGAACACTCCGGGATAAACATTAGTGCAGACGTTATTAAGAAAAAATTATTGGATATGAGTGCAGATGTCGAAATCAATAAGTCTGAGAGCGCATTTGTTGCGAAAAATGCATATCATCAAAATACGCACCAAACGAGCAAAGGAAAAAATGGCGTTGGCCATGTTGGTGATAATTCTAACATGCCGGTAAAAATCATCAAATGTTATAAATGTAAAAGAACAGAACACTACAAAAACCTGTGTCGAAATTCTAATACACAGAGTGAAAAACAAATGAATGCATTTAGTGCAAAGTTCTTGAATGACGAATTTAGTAATAAATACTGGATTATAGGCTCGGGTGCGAGCACTCATTTGATTTCCGAGTCAAACAAACTCGAGATATTGTAGTGGCAAATAAGGAAAGTGTATCGGATTTATGTTCTGGAAATCTACAGATAACTACACATGTTGGAAATTCAGAGTATAACATAAAAGTTAACAATATTTTATGTAAACTAACTACAAACCTTCTCTCCGTAAGTAAAATGATATCCAATGGTAACAGTGTTGTATTCAAGGAGAATGTGTGTCACATTTATAATCAGAGGAAGGAATGTATTGGAGAAGCCAAGCAACTGAACGGTGTATACAAGTTAAACATTGTAAAGTCATAGGAGCTACTAGTAGGCTTGGCAATGGCTAACAGTAGGATCTCGCACCGGCGTTTTGGTCACATAAATAACAAAGATCTTAACACTATGAGAAATGGTGCAGTGATGGAGGGGCTGCCTTTCCAAAATGAGGTAGAAATTGACAAAAGTAATTTCACGGTTTGTTGTGAGGGTAAGCAAACAAGATTACCTTTTCCTACCAAGCAAGGAGGTTTTGAATTTGATGCATGCAGAACTTTGTGGGCCTATGGAAACCAAGTTACTTGGTAACGCCGGGTACTTTCTGTTGTTTGTAGACGACTACAGTTGGATGGCTTTTATATATTTTCTCAAGTCTAAAAATGAGACATTCATCTACTTCAAGTATTTCAAAAACCTAGTAGAAAACCAGAAGTCAACAAAAATCAAGATTTTGAGAACTGAAAATGGTGGTGAATTTTGTTCGGCAGTTATAGATAACTATTTAAAGCAGTATAGTATTATACATCAGAAGACAAATCCATATACACCTCAGTAGAATGGACTTTGTAAGAGATATAATAGGTCCAGAGAGGAAAAAGCTAGATGTCTTTTATTTGATGCCCTATTTGAGAAATACTGCCTCTGCCCAACCTTTCTCTATTTGAGAAAAGGTTGTGAAACTCCTACGTGTATCTTAAAAACAGATCTCTGACTGCAGGTCTTCATCACAAAACTCCATTTGAATAGTGGATTAGTAAAAAGCCAGATGTGAGTCACATCAGAATCTTTGGATTCATATTCATGACACATATATCAAAAGAAAAACGTCTCAAATGTGACAATATAGCAAACTAGCTCTTCCTTGTTGGTTATGCTGACAACATTAAAGGCTACGAGCTATTTGTTCCCCTAACATGTACAGAGACAATAGTAAGAGATGTCATAGTAATGGAACAATAAAATGAAAGCATGACATCACAGGTAGGATAGTGCAAGAAAAAAGTGAAGACATGCATGCTTCAGTGGGGGAAGAACAGTAAATGTGATTCTGATATGAGCCATGAAGAACAGACTGATGAACATGATTTGATAAATGTTCCTAAAGAAGACTCAATTAACTCAGATGACAGCTTGCATGAATCAATTACATTGATATCAGATGACAAAAAGGTCAGTGCTCAGCAACAAAGCACTGAGATATCGAAGAAATTTATGAGGCGTAAACCAGATTACTATGGCTATGCTAGCTTGTGTGTTGTGGATACGTTCTCTAGAGAATAAATATCTCTGGGTGATGCTGTGTATGGACCAGAAAGGAAGGAGTGGTTGAATGCAATCAGTGAAGAATTGCAGTTATTCAGTGAAAGGGATTCATGGGAATTGGTTGACAAACCAGTAGATAAAACAGTGGTAAAGTGCAAGTGGATCTTTAAGAAAAAGGAAAATAATGAGAGTGAAATGAGATATAGAGCTAGGCTTGTGGCAAAAGGATTCTGTCAGAAAAAAGGTACAGATTTTAAGGAAATCTTTTCCCCAGTACTCAGGCACTCTACCTTAAGATTACTATTTGCTTTAAGTGTAGATCAAAATTTAAATGTTGCACACTTGGATGTTCCAACTACATTTCTATATAGCTTATAAAATGAGTCTATTTTTGTGGAGATACCAACTTGTTCCAATTTCCCAGAGAGTCAAAATAAAGTTCTGAAACTTAAAAGAGCAATATATGGATTGAAGAAATCGGCTAGAGCTTGGTATCAGAGGGTCGAGTTATTTTTACTGAAATTTGGTAACACCAAGTCTCTGTATGAACCGTGCTTATTTATGAAGTACAGTAGAACCATCAAGATTTATATTGCATTATTTGTAGATGATTTTTTTGTATTTTCGAACTGTAAAGATACTTACGATAAATTAAAAACTGAATTAAAAACAAAATTTAATATAAAGGAACGGTCAAATAAAGAAAAGCATTGGTATGAGTGTAACTGTGAAAAATAATTGTATTACTTTAGATCAGACAGAGTTTATTGATGTCATTTAAAAAAAAAAGTCTAATTGTAAATGTTCAGATACTCCAAGGGAAAAAAAATTTAATTAGAAAAGGCTAAAATGATTTGTCCAGAATATATTTATCAGCAATTGTTAGGTGCATAAATGTATTTATGTGTGTTAACTAGACCAAATCATCAACATTATCATTACAGCCCTTCACAAGTCCACTGCTGAACATAGGCCTCCCCCAAGGAACGCCACAAAGCACGGTCCTAAGCCACCTGCATCCATCGACTTCCTGCATGTCTTACCAGGTCGTCACTCCATCTAGTGGAGGGACGCCCTACACTTCGTCCGCCGGTACGAGGCCGCCACTCGACAACTTTTTTCCGCCATCGGTTGTTGGTTCATCATCAGCTATATGGCCGGCCCATTGCCACTTCAGCTTACTAATCCGTTGGGCAATGTCGGTCACTCTGGTGCTATTGCGGATATCGTCATTTCTAAGTATATCACGCAGAGAAACTCCGAGCATAGCCCTCTCCATAGCTCGCTGAGCGACCTTGAGCTTCCTCATCCGGCCAGCAGTGAAGGACCACGTCTCAGTTCCATAGGTTATCACTGGCAACACGCACTGCTTGTACAGTCTCGTTTTCAAGTTTTGAGGTATACCTGACGAGAAGATGTACCATAATTTCCCGAACGCTGCCCAGCCGATTTGAATCCGCCGATTGACCTCTAAGTCGAAGTTGGATTTACCTAGTCGGACTATTTGTCCCAGGTAAACATACTCGTCAACAACTTCGAGCTAAGTGCTCACAACAACTACCGGCATAGATATGACATGGACGTTATACATGATCTTTGTTTGTCCATGTTCATCTTAAGACCTTAAGTCATTGAGCATAGTGCTTAGGTCCTAAAGCGATTCTGCCATAAGGAATATATCGTCGGCAAATCGAAAGTGAGTTATGTACTCGCCGTTGATGTTAATACCGTATCCTTTCCAGTCCAGAAGCTTGAAAACGTCTTCAAATGCAGAGTTTGCAAGAGTTTCGGGGATATAACTTCACTGTCTTACACCTCTCTGCAGTTGGATAGGTTTTGTACTCTGGTTCTGTACTCGGACCCATTTTAGCCCTACTGTACAAACACTTCAGCACTTCGATATACCGACAGTCAACTTAAGACCACTGAAGGGACTGCAGCACCATAAATTTCGACGGATTCAAAGGCTTCAATTGTCCACATACGCAAGGTAAAGTGGCAGATTGTATTCTTCTGACTTCTGTACAATTTGCCGAAGGTGTGTGGTCTATGGTATTAAGCCTTTCGGAAACCGGCGATTGGCAGGCTGGAAGTCGTCAGTCTGCATGCGAGACGATTCCTATGACTCTCGAAAACGTAGACGCGGTTCAGAAGGAAATCGGTCTGTAGTTCTTAAACAGAGCGTTCTCGCGCTTTCTTGAAGAACAAGACCACTTCTCCACGCCTCCGGTGTAGTGCCATCATGGAGTACGGAATTAAAGAGCTTCTGAAGGACTTCAAGTACCGGTTTTCCACGCGCTTTCAGAAGCTCCGCTGTAATTCCATCCTCACCTGGGGCCTTGCCGTTTTTAAGGTAATGGAAAGCCATTCTAATCTCGCTCAGACTGATGTCCGGAATATCATCGGAATAGTGTCGGATAAGACTCTGTTTGATCGTTACTCACGCACGTGTGCTTGTCAACGATGACGTGTACAGCTGCCCATAGAACCTCTCAATCTCACTCAAAACCTCAGTTGTCCCGGAAACGATACTGTCACATTCGGTCTTCAGCTTCGACAGTTGGCTCTTTTTGGCAGACAGATCTTTGAGCAAAGACTTTGGAGCCCTGGTTCCGCTCTATCGCTTCTTCAATGAGCAGTATTAGAGTTGCGTAAGTCCCACCGCAAACATTTGGAGATCTGTCTGTTCAGTTGCCTGTATGCTGTCAAATCTACAAGACTGCAGCTTCATTTCCCGTCTAAGAGACATGAGATTAAGAGTGTGATTGGAGAGTTTTTGTGTTCTTCTTCGGTGGGTCTTGCAAAACTTAGCTTCGACCGCATGGACAGTTTCCACGAGCTTGTCATTCATATCGTTCACTGCACTGCAGTCTTCTAGGCACTGAAAACGGTTTTGTAGCTCAAGCTGAAAGGTTTCGGGACTTTGGATTAGAGCACGAGGGGGACGGACCGTTGACTGTTTACCTGTTGACCATTTTCAAAATCCCCGCGTTTTCCCCGCATAACACCAATTGCCATAAATCCCCAACCAACTTTTAACTCCGCGCAATTTGGGGAATTCTTCACATGTTGGCAACGTGGAAATTTGTGCGCTGCCCCCGCTCGGTCGACTCGAGTCAGCCGGGCCTGGGTGGCGGCAGCGTGTATGTGAAAGGAAGGGTAGAGTGTGTAGTAATACCTAATGCATTGTTTCGTCACTTTCTTACCGAGCTAGATATAATAGTTCGGCTTTCGCGCGGTTATTGACCTTAGTTAGCTGATTTTAATTACACTGCTGATTTTATGTTTAAGTATTTTCATGACTTTTTTATGAAATTATCGTTTCATTTAGCTGTACTAACATGATGGAGCGTGAATAAAGCTAATAAAACGTTGTGAAAAGATGATTTTTTTTCCCCGGGATCGATTTTCTTTCTGTCCCATCATCAAAGGTATCGTTAGTACTATCGTCTGTCTTCGTTTTCGGGAGCGTTCCACAAATACGCGGTATAATAGGGAAGATTAGAATATTACGCTTATGCTATGAAATTCAAGTATGCATTTTTAGTTGAAAGGATAATTGTGATATCGAAAAATAATTATTTATATTTAGTCAGTAATAGGCTAAGTTTGGCCAGGATTAGAATAATATTGGTCTACCTGAAATTGCCGTTTTATGAAATAAGTAATGGAAACTTTTTCTATGTTTTTTCTATTATTCAGTAATCACCCATGCAATCGATGCCATCTGCCAATTCAGTGGCAGTTTGTTGATGCCCTTCTTGAAATCATCAGCTAGACGGGAGGCAAAAAATTCTTCTAAGTCATTTTGTCGGGTATTGAATGTTTTTCCCACCAAAAAGTTTTCCAAATTCTGGAAAAAGTAGAAGTATGTAGGTACAAGGTCTGGTGACTACAGCGGATGACGGAGAGCTTCCAACCCCTGCTCTTGTAACTTGGAGACCGTCTGTTGTGCCGGATTTTGATCTTCCTTTGTTATATAATATCATGATATTATGCCAAGTTAAAAAATAGATAGAGAAGAGAGAGAAAATTTGGAAAATCCAAAAGTGCACGCCTCATGAGCGTTTCATTTAATTTTGATGAAAAAAAACATATTGTACTGACTTTTAAAATATATTATTTACGTGTTTTAAATTTAGCACTTTATTATTTTAACAGGTAGTGTACCCTACAGGTAAATTGATATAGGTGATATGGTACAATTTTGTCCTTTTTCTATCAAGGGCTAAAAAATATAAAGCGCCTAAAATTTTATAGTAATAAAACTTATAAAAGTTGAAAATCATTTTATTAACAAACTACGCGTACAAGGCTATTGATATAAAATAGGGAACAAGTTGATATAATTCTGAAGGTAATAAAATACAGCCGGTCTCGATACGTCAATTTTTAGGGAGTTATCGTGACCACATACAAAATCAACATCCGGACATCCACGTAAATTTTTTTTCAAACCGTTTTTTTTTCTTCAAAATAGCAATATAAAATGATTTTCTAGAAAATATAAGATAGATTAATCAGTATTTTCTTGATATACGGCTACTCATATTATCGTATAAGTGCATACTGGTATGGTTAGATTTAGGAACACAACATTGCTTGACCTTGACGTGTCGATAGTAATGCACTACCTAATAAAGCTTCTCTTTATGAGGCGTGCGATAATGAAATCAACGTTAAAATACATGACAGTCAGACTTAATGGCACTTCCATTTATTTTTAACTGAGTTCAAAAGAACGAGATGGTTCGAGCGTAAGTTTTTTTTTTATGTTGGTTAACCGATTTTTTTGAAAATTGCCTAACCGATTCATAACATATTTTTTTAATTAAATAGGTAATATATCATACTTTAAGGGTTGCCTCATATAAATTACAAAAAATACATACCTAAAAGTGGAAAAAAGGGATAAAAAATTTAATATACCTATTTAAATTATAGTAATTGTCTGAACTTGTGATTTTCCTTATGCCACTCAAAAGGGTAAAATAATGATCTTAATATGTAGTGCATCGAAGAGTTATGAGTAAAGTCCTCAGTTCAGAAGCTATTAAGTGGATTTTTTTTTAATTTGAGAACTTAGTTTTACTTTTTATTAAAATATTAATTATTATAGTTAGCGTTAAAGATTTTAAAAAGTTTTAAATTTCAGTTTACTATAACTTAGCAAAGCTTCAAGTAAATAAATAATTAATAATAAAATAAAAAATAAAAAAATCATTATTTAGTGAACATACTGGATTATTTTTACGTTGCCTAGCTACATGCATTTTATTAAGTTGAATTAATTTTATAATAAATACCTCTTTCAGTTTATTGGAAATTATAGGCTATATAGTTATATAGTTTATATGAACTTAAGGCTGATTTTGCAATTGAAAAAGAAAATTAAAAATTATTTCCAACTGTCAGATAAAAGTTGTTAATCAACTAAATTATAATCTGATTAAGGGGCCAATTCCTCAATCCTCAGAAAAAGCTATCCATCTAATAAATTATAACCTGCCTAAATATTACTACTTTATTATACTTTTTAACATTACCTCCACACTAGTTTTTCTCCTGTATCGTGAGCTTACAGACATAAATTTCACAAGGACAAACATCCAGACCCGGAAAAATATTTGCAGGCCATACAAATACTTGTTCGTGCGGTTCACCGCACCCGGCCTTAGCACTTTTATCTCTATAGAGCCGTAATATAAAAGTGAAACAATCGAACTATTTTATTTATAGTACTATTTTTAATTTGCTCGTGTTTTTTTAATATAGGATAAGGATGACAAACGAGCACATATCTGTATCTACATCTATCCTCGTTTGCGAATCAAAATGCAGATGCGTTGTCAGCTGAGGACTAAGATGGAATGCTAAGGGTCTCCGGTTTCTACTCACCATACAATTACAGCAGCATTAGTTGCTAGTGCAGTTATTTACGCTGGAATTCTGTGAGAGCGGTCATTCCCCGTCGAGCCGACCCATTCGTGCTACAACTATAAAATTAATATAGCTGCATGGCTCCACCACGTATGAAAAATTGTATATTTTTCTCAAAATAGCATTTACATGGCGATTTAAAAATACGCCTTAAATATAAAAGTGAAGAAATTAAACTCTCAATTTGATTAAAATTTACAGCACTTTATTCTATGATTAACTTTTATCTAATGATTGAAAAATTAGCGCTAAATTTAATAATTCAATTTGATTATTATTTATCGAATTATTTACAATTACATAGTTTATTATTAAAAGCTAGAAGTAAATTGATTTTAATTTAATTCCAATATTACAATTAATGATTGCTGGAGTTTGTGTTTCCATATTATGACGCGAATGTTACTGCAGTCCATAGATAAGTAAATTCTTAAGCAAGGCAAGGCCTTAAGCAGTTTTAATATACAGGAGTAACTTTAAGAAATCTGTTGATACTATGTGATTTGAATATCTACAGATTGGAAAAGAGATGCAACGCCAAAATGCGAGACGCTTAGTACTACGACGTCAACGTCAACCCGCTTACCAAGCGTAACAATTACTCATGCAAAATTCTTTGGATTAAGGAGATGATATTACATTTGCCAGTGAACTAGTAACGCCTCAATTAGGAAATTAATATTAAAACAAAAATTTAAGGATATAAAAATTCTACAGCAGAATGTTATTTCTATATAATATAAAAAAATCGAAAATGGTGGGACCGATTTTGATGAAATTTTTGTGTATGTTTGAGTGAATCCGTGGATGATCTAAACTATTCACAATTTGACCCGGTAGATGGCGCTGTTGTCGAGATCCAGAAATCACATATGCGAAGCCGGGGCGGATCGCTAGTCAATTATAAATAGTAACTGATAATAGTGTAAATTTAAGTATATAAAATCCAAATCATTCAGATAGCGTATGATAACCAAATGCAACGAATTTCAACGTAACTTCAAAACAAATTATTAAGAGAACGAAAGATTTTTGTATTGTATTTTTTTTATTACTTACAATTTGTATAAAAAGTTTTAAATAGTTGTCTTTGTGTTTTAAATTGGGATGAAATATTGTCGAGTGGTAGCCTCTTACCGGTAGGTAAAGTTTGAGGCGGCCCCCCACTAGATGGAGTGACGAACTGTTAAGACATACATGAAGTCGATGCAGGTGGCTCACGACCGCGCTTTGTGCCATTACTTGGGGGAGGCCTATATTCAGCAGTGGACTTGTGAAGGGCTGTAATGATGATGAGGATGATGATGATGGTAATAATGATGTGTTTTAAATTTAAACAAAACCATAACATAAATTAATTATTGCACGTATTGAACAAGCGGAAGAAATTATTGAAATGAATAATATAGGAAACAAATAATTGGTCAAGTGTCTATTGAGGCATGTGTGAGGTAGGGTTCCCCCGTGCGTATTAACTGTCTTTCATATTTTTACTATTCTCATGATAAAGTACCCGTTGACCCAGTCTTCACTAATGACTAATTTGTAAATATTTTGCTTGCCATGTTATGGCGGCGTTAGAGAATATATCACCCCATTTCGTCCCGTGAGTATCATAAGAGGCGACAATGTGATATGCCAAAAAGTTGTTATGGCTTTCGACTTTTGACGGTATAATCATCTAGCTTACCTCAGGCGTAAAATCTCGAGAGTGGTGACGGGAAACAGCATCAATCAATCCGATTGAGTCAAAGCATGATGATTTAGGTAAATCCTCTCTACTATTAGAGGGCCCATATCCAGCAGTAGACTTTCACGCACTGACGATGAACACACATATACAATACAATACTACACACAGAGATATACGTTGACGTTCTTCATTAGCGATATCTTTTAGGTCAGAAGTAACAATATGGCCAAGATACTTGAACTTGTCTTATATCTTAACAAATTTTCCATTGAGACTAATCTCCGGCACGCTGTGAGGTACCTCTCCTGATCTGAAAATCATTATTTCTAATTTTGTGGAGCTTTATAAATCAAGTGATGTTCTTCCGCATATCTTTCACAGATTTCAATTAATTTATTCAAGCCTTTAATCGAGGGACTAAGCAGCACCATATCGTCAGCATAGCTCAGGCTGTTAACATATCTGTCGTCCAGTCGGAGCCGTACCGGGGATCTGCTGAGCGCCACGATTAAATCATTCATATAGGTATTGAAAAGATGAGGTGAGGTGACACCCCCCTGTCTCACGCCACAAGAAAGCCTATAGCAGTCCGATATTTCAGAGCCTCATCTAATGATGTTGGTCTGATTACCGTACTAAAACGCTAGGAGATCAACAACCTCAGCCGGGACACCTGTGCTAGTGTCACGGAGCTTTTTCACAGTATTTCATTACTAATTGTATCAAAGGCACAATTAAAATCAAGGAAACAAGCGTATACAGTAGTATTACACTGGTTATAGTAACCTACAACCTGCTTTAGAGAAAATATAGTCATATCTGTCGATACATTCGGATATAAACCAAACTGTCCATCATCATAATTTATGGAATTTAAGTATAACTGTGAAACTCGTTAAAGAACCTTGGCCACTATTATGTTAATTTAAAGTTACAGCCTATATACGTCTCACTGCTGAGCACAGGCCTCCTCTCATTTCTGAGAGGGTTTCTTAGGGCAAGGAAGTGTACGCCGCGCTGCCCCAATGCGTATTGGCGAATTTCACATGTCTTCGAAATATTTTTTTTCTTATTTCTTAGACATGCAGGTTTCCTCGATGTTTTCTTTCACCGCCGAGCATGTAAATCAGCACATAAAATTGCAATTAACAATTTCATTGTCGCCGGCGGGGATAGAACCCGGGTTGCTGGCGTACTGTGAAATTTACAGCAAGCGCTAACCATCTGAGCTACTACGGCTATAAACTATAGGCTATTGGCCACTATAGTGGCTAGAATAATAGGCCTATTGTTTGCCGAGCCAGAGATATCCCCGGTTTTATTTTTCATAATATGAAGAACCACCGTAATAAGTAATAACAAATAACAATGTCTCACACAGAGATTGAAAAATCGCCTAACACCTCACAGATCACATAAGCATCATTTAATATAATGCACGTGGTTGAGCCATGCTGCAGCTATATTACTGATATAGTTGTGGCACGAATGGGTCGACTCGACCGGGGAAGGACCACGCTCTCACAGAATACCAGCGTAAAATAGCAGCTCAATGCTGCTGTGTTACGTATGGTGAGTGTAGAGAACTGGAGACCCTTTTTATTGGAAACGAGGCATTCCATCTAAGTCCTCACGTGTGATAACGTATCTTCATTTTTGATTCGTACTCGAAGATAGATGTAGATATCTATGGGCCACAACAACCACTTACCATCAGGTGGTATGTGTTGAAATCATTTATAACGATTATAATACGCTATTTTAAAATAATCAATGGGAAGGATTTATTTTGTTACTTAAAACAACAGAATGCATTAAATTAAAACTATCGGCTGTGTTTGTTTCCCATATAACTTCTCAAAAACTTTCTAGAACTTTACACTCATTGCTTGCTAGAAACCGAATGATGAATGTTTAAAAGAAAATTCCGTAAAAACTTAGAAGACCGTTCCTATCCATTGACTAGTTCCGTAATGACTTGGTAAAACGACGGTTTATAATATAACTTCAATGCCGTTGACTAACTCGTGTATACTCTATTCGGAATTTAACAAAATAATACATTGTTTACTACGACACATCAATAAATTAAGCAGCACTGAAAGAACACGAAATTGAGGCTTTTAAATATATGCTTCTTGTAATAATAACTAGAATGTAGTTCGAATAGTGCTTCGCTTTTATATCGAAAATTTTAATTCATCATAAAATTGTAACAATGTTGACACAAATGAACCAGTTAATAAAGGTTTATAAAAACCAATTTGCCGAAAAAGCCAATTTTTTGTAAGCTTTAGCTTAAATAAAATATTCAAAATAGTTTTTAATGAATAACATTCTACGGGTAACTAATACATATTAGTTATTACCGTCTAAAAAGTAAATGCTGGTTGATGGCTTCTAGTTATCCATATGGGCTTGATGTTATCGTAAGTTAAAACATGTAGTTCGTTTGAACGCAAATCGAGAGAACTGAGACCCCTTACGCCTTCAAACAAACCGGAGGGTAATGCTGCAAGCTTATTATCATCAAGGTTCAGCTTCCCAAGTTGAGACAGTCCATCATAGGCCCTCTCGGAAATATATTTTAAGTAGTTTTTTCCAAGCAGCAGCTCTTGCAAATTCCATAATTCAGCGAAAGTAAACACAGTTAAGTTATAAATATGATTCCTTCTAAGGTCAAGCTTACGCAGATTAGCTAATCCATCAAATGTGTGGTGATTTAAGTACTGTATATTATTTTTATTTAAATCCAATTCCAGTAAATTAAAAAAATGTTGAAATGCACAATCCTTAATATGTGATATGTTATTTTTTGTGAAAGTCAATTTCTGTAACTTTGGCAAATCAAAGAATGAGTCCCGTCCTATTTCCACAATCATATTTTCTTCTAAATTTATCATAGTAAGGTTAGGTAAATGTGCAAATGCATATTGCTATAATATTCCTATCTAATTTTGTGATAAATTTACCCCTTTTAAGTAAGTTAAATTCGCAAATGCAAAAGTTGTAATGTCGATGTTAATGGATCGGGTCTTTGTAAACTGGAGGTGCCTTTGTGGGCACGTAGCGTGATCACATCGACGCGAACGTTAAATGACAAAGTTTGTAAAGTTGGTAGTGAAGCGTAGCTTTGCCAGATATAATCGTCAGGCGGTATTCTGCCATAATAAAGCATTCTGCTTTCGTAGCATTCTTTGGTTCTCTTGTATTCTCAAAATAGCAATGAACTTTAGAATCGCGATCAGTAATGTCGCAAATATTTTTTCGGAAACCTCCTGTTTTTTCTTTGGAGCGTCTCATATTGTTATCTCTTGCTTGAACTGGTGACATCTCATTTACAAGTGCAATAGTAATAAGTATGTACATAATGCTGGCAATTCTTCCCCCCATTTTTATTTAATCTGTAATTTAAAAAAAAACATTTTAATATGTTATTATGTTTCTATAAAAGTATTTATTTATTTATTTATTCTTTATTTCATTCCTTAATATAAAAGAATACAAAAGCCGGACTTAATGACAGGAGCATTCTCTACCAGTCAACCCATGGAGTGGTGAGAATTTGATATGTGTGTAATATAGAATAGAAACAAAATAAAATGATAATTAATTACGTTATATATACATACCTTTAATATATACAATAAATAAACTATAGAAATATCTCCTAATTATACATATACAAATATATATATATATAGATATCAACATACATATATAAATAGTACATATAAATAACTATGAATATATACGTCTAACAATATAAATGACATGGATGATTCATGTAAAAGTGTTTTCTTTAGAGATGATTACGCACCAACTTTTAAAAAGCAACCTTATTGGGAGCTTTCTACAGTCATCGGGCAAGGAGTTCCAAGGCGTGTAGCCTGAACTGTAAGGAGTACTATAGAACTCGGTGAAGTGAACTAGAATACATATTTTGTTGTTAGAAGAAGACCCTATCATGAGATGAGGAGATAGTGAAATTTACTCTTAAGATGAAGGCGAAAATGGGTCATTTAATATGGAAAAATAACAAGTAATATTCTGGAAATACGCCTCTGCCGGATTGTAAGCCAATTAAGCTTAGATCTATGTTGCGAAATATGGTCATACTTACGAAGCCCGAAAATAAATCTTATACAGTTATTGAGAAGGCGTTCCAGCTTGTTCAGAAGATCCTGGGACAGATCCGGTCAACACATCTGCATAATGTTGGGTAATGAGCGATTGGACAAACATGATCTTAGACTTTGTGGGGAGATAATGTTTTAAACGATACAGAGAACGTAACGTGGCAATGACTTTACGACTCACTTCAGAAACCTGAGTTCTCCAATTCAGCGTGCTGTCAATGTGTAGGCCAAGATTTTTTACAGACATACTAAACGGTATTGTAATCCCATTGTAATAAATAGGAGGTAAGTCTGCAAGATTAATCTTGGCTTGCATCCTTGAGCTACCCACTAGTATAGCTTGGCATTTCAAAGGATTGACCAACACACCATAACGAGTAGACCGATCTTTGATTGCTGATAAGTTGTCATTTAATTTTTTAATCCCATTATAGATATCCCCAATTTCAGCTTGCACGTATAGCTGAAGGTCATCGGCATAAAGATGGTATGATCAATCGAAGATGGAGGTAATAAAGTTTATAAAATTGAAAAAATTATAGGAGAAAGAATACCGCCTTGCACACAATTCACATCAGCCCAAGCTGAGGTCATTTGCCCACACAGACTGACTGCTGTCGACCGCGAAGATAAGATGCAAACCATTCCAATGCTGTGGGCCAAAATTTAGATGGACAGTATGGAAGAGGATTTCATGATCAACTGTGTTGAAAGCATTTGAGAAATCAACTAGTACCAGTACTGTTACTTTTTCTTCATACCTTGCCTAATATCGTCTGTGACGTTAATTAAAACAGTACTGGTACTATGACCAGGGCGAAACCCAGACTGATATATACTCAGTAGGTTATGTTTCGAAATAAATGTAGAAATTTGCATACAGGGATTCTAAAATTTTGGAAAGAAAGGGTAGAATGGATATAGGGTGAAAATGATTGGGAAAAATGGGGAGTAGAAACTTTTGGAAAGGCTTTATAAGCCCTTTTCCAGATAGGGTACTGACCTGAGATCAAGGAAAAATTTATAATATAGAAGTGCCGGAAGAAGGTCCAACCACAGCATAATACTACCATGTGTCTATAATCTCAGCCCTGTACCACCTTGGACTGAATTGCTAAAGTAGACTTTTTATATCATCCTATGAGAAACAGAAATTAAAGATAGCTATATTAGGAATTTGCATGAAGCAATAAAAAAAAAAAAAAAAATAAAAAGCCACAGTTTGAGGCAATTGTAATTTGAGAGTCCATTGCATTGCAGAAGCGAAATGTTGGTAGATTTAAATAGTGATAAAGAAGGACCACAATCAATGTATGATCACCAAAAATAAAAAGATCTAATAAATTTTACACTTTGGCAGAGAGTTATTATTAACAATTATGGAAATATCGGCTGGCATGCTGTTGATTGCACCTATTCTGACTGTAGCACAAAGACCGTAATTTTCTTTAAGAACGTTCTCTCTTAAAACGAAGAAAAGCTCGATTTCGTCTAGACATTTACCAACTTACGCCCTGTGTCATCCATGGGGCGCAGGGGACGCTTCAATCTAATCATCCCAGAGTAAAATGATAATACAGAAGAATCATTTACCAGAAGCTAAACGACTCAATGTCAGACATAATTCATAGACTAAGATAATACACAGATTAAATAAATATAAAAAAAAAAACACTAAAAAATGATATATAAAATATAAAAGTTAGGTATGTAAACTATAAAACTAATTTATAAGCTAAAACTTAGTAAACATAAACAACACCATCCCATCAGTTAACCGTTTACAAAGTAAACTTAATATAAATAAATTTTATGTGCAAACTTATATAAAATATCTGAAGTGGCAAAATATTTTTGTCTAATAATATTAATGTTCCTCAATAGGTATCTCACAAAATAATAAGAGAAAATGTCTACCATAATAAATCGATTACAAAATCAAAGTACAAAATCGATATTGGCATATGGTACATTTGTCCTTTGCCTATCAAGGCTAAGAAAAAATGTCAAAATTAAAAATAAAAATAAAATAGAAAATATTATGTATAGTTTTAAGGTACATTTATAAAAGTAAAAGACAATAAGTATTGTTAGCTTATAAAGTTGATTATAATTATATTACCGTTAACATGCATAGCATAATATAGGTAAACCTACTAAATAAGTAAGACTCCTCTACTAAAACTAAAAAGAAAACTAAGCTTATGCAAGTTATATTCTATACATGAAACATGATTAAAATATATTTTTTGATTTAAAGGACAAACATTCCAAAGTTTATAATACAACGAAAAGAACTCATAAAAAGAAAAAAATTGCAATAAAACAGCTATTACAAGCGAACTCCTTATAACTATAGACCTATAGACATAATAGTGTTCTATGCTACAGTTGTAATCAGAGTCATGAAATAAGTACTTAATATTAAATAATAGAAAAAAAAGGATACTTAAGGATATAAAAAGATAGTTTAAGTAAGCTATTTTTAGCTATTAAACAGCAGACCTTTAGGATCCTCTTTCTGCCCCACCATACCATCTTGATTGCGCTGAAATCTCACACTGACTTTTGTGTTTGAAGAACTATGCTGGGTTTGAATGGGCTTCTTTGCAACATTAGTAACGCCACTATTAGAAGCTATGCCATGTCTAGCTGGTGAATAATCGACAGGAAACTTTCAATGAGAATCAATCTCCTCTTCAGTGGAGATCTTTGCCCGTTCGTTTTGGGGTTTTATAAAATTGTGCCATCGAAGGTCACACATTCTTCAATCCAAAATGTTTGCGTGCTTTTTATGAACAGATTGCCTCATTTTGGTTAAAACTCAGACACCGATATTTGAGAGCCCTTCAACTTAGTTTTAGCTTTCCACACTTCAGACTTTATGCGATGCTCTTGAAATTGTACAGAATTGGCCGTGGATGACCATCCTTTGAACACCATTTCGATGCCAGCGTAAAAGGATAAATTTGTTACATGTGGGATACCCATTTTTATTATATATGATGCCCAGTATTTCTTGTCCAACATTAAGTTCAGAGGAGTCGGAATCCCATTAAATAGGAGAATGTTCTGCTTATGCATATCAATAACATCAATTGTCATAGTGCAGGCATGAATCTGTTGCCGAGGTGATTGAGTACAGATCTAACAAGGTCTTTAAATTCATAAAACTTCTCACGGAGTGATTAAGAGGTATTACTTGGCGTAGAAGCAGCCTTTAATTATCTTGCGACTCCACCTTCCTTCAAGTTCTCTCTGCATGACCTCCACATCAGATACTTCTGCTATGCTTGCAATATTTCCAGTAATGTCAGTGAACATAAACAGTAAATATACATAGAATACACAATTATAACATTATCTCAGTTACTAATTTTCATTTAACATACTAACTATATTCTGCTTGGTACACAACTAGTTAAAAAAAAAAACATCTTGCTGTTTTGTCACACCATTTATATACGTCATTAAATAAGTTGTCGCAACGCGAAACGATTGAACATGATCGAAGTTACGAATCGGCGGTACATGGAAAAACTTTTGTAAGTTTATTTGTACTGTCGGATGTTGATAAATAACTATACTTTGTAAAAAAAAAATAAAAAAAAAACACAAAGTGAAGTGCCAGTGAGTGATATAGTTTGCAAAAAGAAATATTTTATCTGGACATATATTTCAATATGACTTCCAAAGAAAAAGTAATAAAAATGTAATTAATATGTAAATATAGTCCAAACACTAGTTTAAAATAATTTAAATTTAAATAAAATGTAAAACAAATTAGACAGCTGTGCTTGTTGTTGCACACCTACCCACCAAAAAAAAAAAACTAATGTTATTAACAAAAATTTAAATATAAACAGATCCTGAAATGTCTAATTCATATATTTAAATGACATTTATATATACCGGTAGTATAAACAATTTTTTTTTTAATTTCAGTGACTTATTATTAGTAGGTATTATCTAAAATAGAATAATGTTTTAAGGTAAGATTAATAAAATAACAATAATTTAATTAATAAAGAAGTAGGTTGCAGAATATGATATAAAGTAAAAAAGGTAACCTTACTGCGATCTTCTTGTAATTCTATAGAGATTTCAAGTAGTAATAATCTGTCTTGTATCTTAAGTTTCAATGCTTTCATCAAGATTTGGCTGTAAAGTAAACGTCGGAAAAACGTTTTGGTGAGTCCATTTTTTTTTTTGATTCAGCTATTATGCCTCCTATGGGGCATTTAAAAAGTTTAGTAATATAAAATTTTGTGGGGTCACACAATTTACCATTTGTAAGCTTCATTCTAAATTATTTTAATTATAAAAATTACTAGAGATTACATCTACTGTCTCATTTTCTAATTTAAATTACTTAAAACTGTTTCCAAATTCAATGTCAAGTAATTATGCTGCTCTATTATCCTTAGCTGGGTTAAGATCTATCTATACTATAATAAAACCTCAACACAACGATTTCTGTACATTGAATATTTTATTTTAATTTTAATTGGGGTAAATATCGATATATAAACGATACATGTGAGAAAATCTCCCAAATTTTCAAAAAAAGGCGCGTATGGTTTTAAATTCGTCGATCTTTGTTTATGCATACTTAAAGAAAAGTTTGTTAAAAACTAAAGAGTTCTTATAAAATATGGAATAAAATCAGTAAGAATTACTTGCCGTGAGGTTTGATTCTGAAATTCAAATTAACATAATGCCGTACTTGTCCGAACTCTCTTTGCATATTATCTTTCCGGATCTGTTCATAATACTACCGTGAGCTTTTGCGCATAGTTATATCCGTGTCAATTTAATTTCATTTAATATTCATGTCAATTTTCACTAAAATAAAATAACTGACGAATTTTATTAAAAATAACTGCGATGTTATATTAGACTGTGATTTTTATAAATTGTGTATTTAATATTATTGTTCATTTTCCAAATTCTTACAAACATAATGAGTGAAAATTATGTCAAATCACATCTTACATCTTTAATTAAAAACAATAACACTGTAAGCTAGTCTGGTGACGGCGTAGGAGAATCCATCGCCCCTTTTCTTTCCATAGGCAACTAAGAGATGATGAAAAGCCAGAAAGATTTCAAGAATCCTGATAGATATTAGTTTAGCCATCTCGTTTACGCTTACTTTAAATATTCTAACTAAATCTGGTACTGCTTTTGCGGGGTGAAGAAGAAAAACTCCATAAGATTGTCGATTGGCCGATACGGATGGATGCACCAAATGCTGATTATATCGCGCCGATATTATTAAACAAATACTTAACGTGACTCTACAATAATACGTTGCGTAAAACAAAACATGTAGCTCAGAGAGCATCTCTATTTAACTTTACTGCGTAGCAAAAAACAAAAGAGAACTTAATTGCTATCAGAGCTACTATTTTGTTAAAAGAAATAATATTTCTCTTATTTTTGCCCGTTTCTTTTCTTATCTTAAAATTACGGACAATCTTTATACATTCATATTAATAACAATAAGAGTTTCTTAACATTTTGAGCTAGCTAGCGTTAGTGGTCGTAGTAAGTCTTGCAATGCACTATCTATGTTCATCATAGATCTGGTTTTGGAACTAACTGAGCTGCTGCATGCTATGCCAATCCAAAAAAAACAATCATGCGTACATATCAGTTGTACCGTGTATGATGAAAAATTAAAAGAATTGTCAATCAACTGCCTGCACGTAGTTTGCATATCATTCCCAACAATCAATACAATTAAACGATCATGCATACATGACAGCACGTGCCGCATTACAGTCAGAGCCCATAAGAGCATAGCTACAAGATGCGTTGCGTCGGCAGCGCATCGGTGTACGGTGAACGCCTGAACAGTGCCGTTGCGACACACACACACACTAAAATCTGTGACATGATACACGATGCGATGTATCACCTCACGGTGTTTCTCATTTTGGTCACACCGTATGTTGACGTGATAGTGGTCGGGCAGCCACATAAGCTTTAATTAGCCATTAACAAGCGCTACATCCAAATAATCTGGTTCTTTAACACTTTCTCTGTCCGCTTATCAGACACAATAGTAAGAAAATAGCATGGACCTATGAGCATGCAATAAAGAAAATATTTTATAATTGATACTTGAGCACTACCAATATCATACTCCTTATTTTTATAAGTCCTACTCATAAAGTAGTAACTGTTGTAGCTAAAAAAGTGGACAAGTATATTGGCGACTCTCGCTGAAATTTTTAATTCCAAAAATACAGTATTTCATCATACACATTAATTAATCTAATTATTTATGTGTGCTGAACGTAGACCTCCCCAAAGGAATTCCACAAAGCACGGTCCTGAACCACCTACATCGAATGCCTGTATGTCTTGCCAGGTCGTCACTCCATCTAGTGGGTGTGGGCTATGTTTAGCAGTGGACTTGTGAAAGGCTGTAATGATGATGATGATGATTTAGAAGATGTGTCGTAATTTCCCGAACCCTGCCCAACCGAGTTGAATCCGTCGATTGACTCTCGGTCGAAGTTGGAATTACCTAGTTGGACTATCTGTCCAAGGTGAACATACTCATCAACAACTTCGAGCTTAGTCCTCCCACCAACTACCGGCATAAATGTGACATGGACGTTATACATGATCTTTGTTTTGACCATGTTAATCTTGAGACCTATCCGTTGAGAGGCACTATTGAGGTCATTGAGCATAGTGCTTAGGTCCTCCAGCGATTCTGCCATAAGGACTATATCGTCGGCAAATCGAAAGTGAGTGATGTATTCGCCATTGATGTTAATACCGTATCCTTTCCAGTCCAGTAGCTTGAAAACGTCTTCCAATGCAGCGGTGAAGAGTTTCGGGGTTATAACGTCACCCTGTCTTACACCTCTCTGCAGTTGGATAGGTTTCGTACTCTGGTTCTGTACTCGGATAGCCATCGTAGCCCTACTGTACAAACACTTCAGCACTTCGTTATACCGACAGTCAACTTGGCACCGCTGAAGGGACTGAAGCACCGCCCAAATTTCGACGGAATCAAAGGGTTTCTCTTTGGCCACATACGCAAGACATAGTGGCAAATTGTACTCCTCGGCCTTCTGTACAATTTGTCGAAGGGTATGGATGTGATTTATGGTGCTCAAGCCTTTTCGGAAATCGGTTTGTTCGGGAGGCTGGAAGTCGTCGAGTCTGCGTACGAGACGATTCGTAATGATTCTCGAAAACGGCACGTAGACGCGGCTCAGAAGGGAAATCGGTCTGCACTTCTTCAAAAGAGCATTGTCGACTTTATTGAGGAACAAGACCACCGCACTTGTGCTCCACGCCTCCGTTGTAGTGCCACCATGGAGGACGGAATTAAAGAGCTTCTGTAGGATTTTAAGTACCGGTTTTCCACCCGCTTTCAGAAGCCCCGCTGTAATTCCATCCTCGTCCGGGGATTTCCGTTTTTTAGGTTCTGGAGAGCCATAGTAATCTCTCTCAGACTGACTTCCAGGATATCATCGAAATAGTGTCACATAAGACTTGATTTTGGATCTTTACTCACACTGGCGTGCGGCACCAACGATGATGTGTACAGCTGCTCATAGAACCTCTCTTTCTCACTCAAAATCTCATTTATCCCGGACACGATGCTGCCACATTCAGTCTCCAGCTCCGAGAGTTGGCTCTTTCTGGCAGACAGATCTCTGGCGTAGACTTTGGAGCCCTGGTTCCGCTCGATCGCTTCTTCAATACGAGCAGTAGTAAAGTTGTAAGTCCTGTCGCATACATTTGGAGATCTGTATGTTGAGTTTCCTGTATGCTGTCAAATCTACTGAAGACTGCAGCTTCAATTCCCGTCTAACAGCCATGAGATTAAAAGTGTGATCGGAGAGTTTTTGCGTTCTTCTGCGGCGGGTCTTGCAAAACTTAGCTCCGACCGCATGGACAGTCTCCACACGAGCTTGTCATTCATATCGTCCATTGCGTCGCAATCTTCTAGACACTGAAAATGGTTTTTAAATCGAGGTGAAAGATTTCGGGACTCTGGATTAGAGCACAAGGGGGACGGAGCGTTGATTTCATTAGACGACACCTCTCCTTAATTTTTTACCTCTCCTTAACTTTTAGATTCAGTGTGCCTCTAACCATTTGGTGATCGCTACCAGTTTTCACCTTCTCGATCACTGAGACATCACTGGAAAGTTTCCGTCTAGTCGTCATGCCAATCAATGATAATTTTATCTACTTCCCGTTGGGCCGCTTCCGGAACAGAGTTCATCATAAAGATCTTGTAAGCGCTTCTGCCGGTAACGCCGGCGGAGTACTTCTTAATGACATTACAAAATTATGTAACTTTATGCTTTCTGGTAATATTAATCCAAATTTCATTCCATTCTTATATGGGGCAAGATTATGTGCCTTCAAAAAAAAGGATAACGGTATCCGTCCTATTGCCGTTGGTTCCATATTTTGACGCTTAACTTCAAATTGATCTAACCTTATGACAAAATTTCAGCCTACTCAACTAGGCTTTGGCACTAGAGGTGGCTGTGAGGCGGCGGTACATTTTTAACAAACTCTGATGCAGATGTTCTTGTGAATGTTGACCTAAGGAATGCTTTTAGCTCTATCGATAGGGTAACCCTGCTGAAAGAAGTAGCTAACAATAACCCCGAAATTTATCATTACGTTTGGCAATGTTACTGTAAAAATACTAACTTGTTTTACGAAAACCATATTATCGAATCTGCAGTCGGTGTCCAGCAGGGTAACCCACTAGATACAGCACTTTTCAGTTTAGGAATTCAACCCATTATTTCAAATTTGAAATCCAAGCTGAATGTCTGGTACCTGGACGACGGTACACTGGGAGGTAGAGCAGATGACGTCCTCAGTGATCTTACTCATATTTTTCGAAATTTTAAAAATATTGTTCTTGAACCAAATATCAATAAATGTGAAATATTTTTCTGCAATAATTTATCTACTTCTCACAGAGACACTTTGATTCAAAATTTCAATCATATTTCTCCAGGAATAAAAACTGTCAGTACGGAATCACTATACCTGCTAGGTGCCCCGTTGTTTTTTGATAGTATTAAACGTTTTTAAACCACTTTGATAAATTGTGTAAATTAAGCCCCCACATTGCGCTTACTATTTTAAAATATTGTCTCCTTGTACCTAGATTTATATACTTACTCCGCTCGAGTCCAGTCTGGAAATGTTCGGATTTTTTAAAAGATATTGATAATAATCTTAAAATAGCTATAGAAAAAATTCTAAATTTAAATTTAAATACAACAACCTGGACTCAAGCTACTTTACCTATAAAATTTGGTGGTATTGGTGTGAGAAATCTTTCTAGCGTTGCATTGCCTGCTTTCCTTGCTTCCGTGCATAGTGTCAGTAATTTATGTAACATAATAAAGTAGACCTGTGCTTTGCGACGGAGGCAGGGCAGACATGTCGAACGTTCTGTCGAGGCGAAAATGTTCCACTGGAAGTTAACCAACAAAAACAGTGGGATATTCCGTTGGTACAGAGGGTGCAGAAAGATTTGTTTCATAATTTCCATAGTGACCAAGATAAGGTAAGCCTACTAGCTGTTTCGACTAAGGAATCTAGTCACTGGTTAGACGCTTTACCATCAAGTAATCTCGGCACATTACTTGATGGGGAAATCTTGCCCATCGCTATAGGAATCCGACTAGGAGCGGTGATTTATCAACCCCATCAGTGCCCCTGTGGTAGCAGCGTCGACAAGTTTGGGCTCCACGGACTTTCTTGTAAGAAAAGTGCTGGTAGGTTTTCACGGCACGGTTCTTTGAACGATGTCATCCGAAGGGCTCTTGTCTCTATAAATGTTCCCTCGATTTTAGAGCCTTGTGGAATATTTAGAGACGATGGCAGGAGACCTGACGGTATGACATTGGTCCCTTGCTAGAGAGGTAAAGCCCTAGTATGGGATGCTACTTGCGTAGACACTTTGGCGGCCTCTCATCTCAGGGGTACCTCGTTTAGAGCCGGGGAGGCATCAGAGGCAGCTGAATCGAGTGAGTGGCGCAAATATGAGTCTCTGAGAGATGACTATATATTTGTGCCATTTGCTGTAGAGACTATCGGTCCGTGGGGTCCACGTGAAGTTATTAAAGGAACTCCATCCGCAGCTGGTTTTGCTGGTGGTGATAAGAGGGCTGACTCTTTTCTCGCTCAAAGGCTAAGTATAGCCATTCAGCGGGGAAACGCAGCCAGCGTTCTTGGCACGATACCGCGTGGAGTAGGACTGTTTGATAATTAAATTACTAGTTTTAGTTTTTTTTTATTATAGTTTTTAATATTGTACGAGTATATACTCGTAATAAAATATTGTATATTATGTTATGTAAATAAGAATTAAATTATGAATTCAAACTGAACGTTTTGAGATATGACGTGTTTCATAAATTACGCTCCTTTTAAATAATATTTAAAAATGTTAAATAAACCCGGACTTTGCCTTTACAATCAGCCCAAGTCTGCTAATGTTTGAGCGAAGGGCTGCGGATATTAATTCAGTTGAGTGACCTATAGTGTTTACAAGGAAACATCTTGTTTGTTTTGCAAATTTTTGAAATCACTTCGCCAAAGAGCCTTCATCGAAAAAAGCAGCTGTTGCCATGGTGACGATCAATTGCCGAGACTCCTATTGGTTGGCAACCTAGTAATACGTAACTTTCTACTGTTCACGCCTGCGCTTTCCAATCAAGTGGCATTTATATGACATATATTTAAAGACATTTTCTTTTTCTTTAAATTATTTATTTATTCTTATTCCGTGATCATATATGTATGTAAATAAGTGTGTTGGTGCTGTAAATACAATGTTTCTTTTTTATGTTCTCGTTCTGTAAGTAAATTTTATTACTTTATTAAATTTATTACATTTTAATTATTTTTGTACATATCTATGTATTAAATGTAATTAGTTTGCATGTCTCTGGCTGATAAGCCTACCCCAAGGGAGAGGTCACCACTAAAAATAACCCCTTTGTCGTATCTCCTTAATTTCAGGGCACTTACCATGCTGCCTCGGCCAGCATCGGAAACCTTGGAATCATCATATCGAATAACGTACATTTCCGCGGTCACTTGCAAGGAAATGTTAAATTGGCCTCTAAAAAGCTTAGCGTGCTCAGCAGAGCGTCCCGCTCTGCTGAGCACGCTAAGCTTCCCGTATATCATGCTGGCACGCCGTTTGCAACTTTACAAAGCGCAATTTCGGCCTCACATGGAGTACTGTTTTCATCTCTGGACCGGGGCACCCCAGTGCCAGCTCCTTCCAGTTGACCGCATCCAGCAAAGAGGCTCAAATCTTCGACGACCGAGTTCTTAAATATATTAAAGCTAACATATATTATTAAAACTAACATTATTATTATTATTATATTCTTTCTGTTCGACTCGATTCACTGCCACTGCGAAGTGATGTTGCATGCCATTGCATTTCTATCGCATTTTCCACGGGGAGTACTTAGACAAATTGTTCGGATCAATTCCAACCGCCAAATTCCACGTACCATCCACACCATCTGGATGCTTGGCGGTACACCATAACTGTGCGATTTACTAGAAGTTTTCTTCCTCGCTAGACTTTTTTGTGGAATCATCTACCAACCGCGATTATTTCCGGACCGATACGACTTAGAACTTCAACAAACGAGCTTACTCTTTTTAAAAAGGCCCGTAACGCACCTGCAAATTCCCTGGTGTTGCAGTTGTTCAGGGGGATGGTTGACATTTACTATCAGGAAAATTTGATTTAATGTGGGCGAAACCACGGGGTGGAAACTAGTAAAATATTAAAATCTAGTAAATAGATTCGTTGGCTGGGAAGGCACAGACAGAACAGGCTCATGCGGTGGGGGGCGCATA
The DNA here is from genome assembly GCA_029286625.1 of Parnassius orleans. NCBI lineage: Eukaryota > Metazoa > Arthropoda > Insecta > Lepidoptera > Papilionidae > Parnassius > Parnassius orleans. The sequence continues at coordinate 111,782 of JAGSMP010000669.1, forward strand.
TTCATAGTTAGCCTAGGCCTATCGGAACTCTAAATCAGGCACTGCTTACAATACAAACTAGTATCGCCTGTGGTTGAAATTCGATCAATTATTGTGCGAAAACAACACAAAGTACTTGTTTACTTAACTTTTGCACACCTAGAATGCGAAGCGAGAGGGGCTTTCCTGTTGACTTGATAAAGTCACGCAACGCGCTCTGATTAAATTCGATATATTTTGTAATATTTTCCTATGCAGGGGCTGATACAGATTCGAACGTGGTCTAAATGCTTTCATTTAATTAGTAACAGACTCAAATAATCATTTGTATATTATGTTTATTTTATTTTACCTGCCATAACGCCAACATACTCATAGGAATTTCTTTTTGTACACATCTATGACACAATATGCTTCGAATGTAATGTATTACATTTATGTCCTTTTATAATATTAAGTCCTTACATATGAAATCAATGTATGAAAAAAAGTCAATTTTTTTTTTGTAAAATATATTTAATTAATCAAAGTCAAATAATTAATCAAAATCAAAGTTATCTATGCACTTTTGCCATCTCATAGGTAGTTCATTGATCCCTTTACTAAAAAAACCATGGGGTACTGCCGCATCTGAGTTGAATTTTTTCCTTGTAAGAAGTTGTCCAAATTCCGGAAAAAATGGTAATCTGTTGGAGCAAGGTCCAGGGAGTACTGTGGATGTCGCAGACATTCCAATTGTAGCTCATCTAACTTAGTGGTTGTTTGTTGTACAGTGTGTGGTCTTGCGTTGTCGTGAAGCAGCAGTGGCCTAGAGCGATTGACTAATCTCGGTTGTTTAGCTAGTTCTTCCTTCATGGTTTGCAGTTGCTGACAATAGATATCTGCCTTAATCGTTTGGCCAGATTTTAGAAAGCTGTAATGAACGACACCGGCGCTAGTCCACCAAACACTCACAAGTAAATTTTTCTGAGTCAATTTTCGTTTAGGGCAGGATGTGGCTGGGTCTCCAGGGTTCAGCCATTGCGACGAGCGCTTCCGATTAGTATCCACTTTTCATCATAAGTAATGATTCGATTTAAAATCCCTTCATTATTGTGTCGGTTGAACAAAGTAACACAGCAGTCGACGCGTGTTTGCAAGTTCGATTCGCTCAATTCATGAGGTACCCATCGTTCAAGTTTTTTACTTTCCCGATTTGCTTCAAGTGGATTAATACTGTTTTACCACTTACCCCGAAGCCTGCAGCTATCTCAGAAGTGCTTTGTGATGGATCCGCTTCCATAATAGCCTTTAATTCTTCATTTTCATCTTTGGTCTCCGGCCGTCCACGTGGTTGGTTCTGGAGGTCAAAATTTCCAGAACGAAAACGTTGAAACCAAAAACGTAACGTGCTTTCTTTTACTACACCTGCGCCGTACACATCATTAATCCTTCGAGCTGTTTCTGCAGCACTGGTGCCACAGTAAAACTCGTACTCGTAAATATACCGATATTTAATGTTTTCCATTGTGCGGTAATAAGCGACGCCAAAGAATAAAATAATGACGATAAAACAAATGAATGACTGTTTTCAAAACTCAAATGTACCAGTTAAATAAATTTATAAATTTGAATTTGGAATTCTTCAACAATGAGGAGATATTTTAGATCAAATTGGTCAGTACGACAAAACGCTAATTTCATATGTAAGGACCTAATATATAGTAAAAAGTTACCCAATTTTCTTTGTACACGTGTTATGGTTAAAGTGACCATACGTCCCGTTTTGAACGGGGCTATCCTTTTTTTCGGTCACCTGTCCCGTTGTCCCCAAACAAAGATCTGGGACGCAAAATAGTCCCGTTTTCCGAAACCGTGCGAAAATTTAAAACTAAGAAATTCGTCACACAGGAACGGTGCGAGAGCGAGACGGCATCGTCGCAAGTATTTTCTATAATTAATAAATAGTGGACGTCTGAAAAAAATCACTTACAGGTTATAGTTTTCAGGTGATGTTGATAACATAGGTCAATATAAAAAAAAACATGCCCAGAATTTTATTCTTATTTAAAATCAACACCAAATTTATTAAAGCAAATTTTTTCCACTGACACAATATAAATATAAATAAAAAAATAAGTTGCATTTAATAATTACTGTCTGAGGAACTTTTCTTGAAGCTGGTGAATTGGTGATTGATTTTTACTGTTCACAATTTGTTACAATAAAAATAAATGTACTTAAAGTAAATATAATTATAGTGAAAACTAATTGTATAAATCTACAGTTTTTCTAAATAAATGACATTCAAAAGTTGTGTTTACTTTTATCGTTAACCTGCTATCTGGCGTTTTTTTTTTTTATAGGAGAGGGGACAAACGAGCATGCGGCTCACCTGATGGTAAGTGACTACCGCCGCCCATGAACAACTGCAACACCAGGGGAACAAGAAGAATTGAAGATGCGTTGCCGGCCTTTTAAAAAGGAGTAGGCTCTTTTCTTGAAGGTCCCTAAGTCGTATCGGTCCGGAAAAATCGCTGGTGTTAAACTATTCCACAAGGAAGTAGTGCGAGGAAGAAAACATCTTCTGAATCGCACAGTGATGGACCGCCAATCATCCAGATGGTGTGAATGGTATCGGGAGTTCTGCCGCGATGTGCGTTCGTGAAATTTGGCGGCTGGGATTAATCTGAACAATTCCTCATAGCACTCCCCGTGGTAAATGCGAAAGAAAATGCAAAGAGATGCAACATCTCTTCGCAGCGCCAATGAATCGAGCCGATCGGAAAGGACTCGGTCGTCGACGATTCGAGCCGCTCTGCGCTGGATGCGGTCAAGTGGACGGAGGTGGCACTGGGGAGCCCCTGCCCAGAGATGGGAACAGTATTCCATGTGAGGCCGAACCTGCGCCTTGTAAAGTTGCAGGCGTTGTGCCGGCATGAAATACTGTCCCGCTCTGCTGAGCACGCCAAGCTTTTTAGAGGCCAATTTGGCCTTCTCTTCCAAGTGACCACGAAACTGCACGTCACTCGATATGTTGACGCCGAGGATTCCGATACTGGCTGAGGCAACAAGGGGAGTGCCTTGAAACTGAGGAGATACAACAAAGGGGTTCTTTTTAGCAGTAAACGCGCAAACTTTTGTCTTCTGAGGATTAAACTGGACTAGATTTAGTCGCCCCCAATCCGAGACTTTGTTCAGCAAAGACTCGACTTCAGACACAAGTTTGTTCCGGTACTCAGCGACGTTTTCCCGAGAAATATTCGCACGGCCGGCGTATAGAGCATCACCAGTGCTGTCATCCGCATAGCAATGAATGCTACCGGTTTGAAACATATCATTGATGTGCAGAAGAAACAGCGATGGTGATAGCACACAGCCTTGTGGAACACCAGCGTTAATAGGCTTGGAGTCGGAGCATGCACCGTCTACAACGACCTTGATGCTCCGATCTGCAAGGAAGCTGGTGATCCAATAGCACAATTTCTCAGGAAGCCCATAGGAAGGGAGCTTCGAAAGAAGCGCTTTGTGCCAAACCCGATCGAAAGCCTTCGCAATGTCCAAACTAACGGCCAATGCCTCCCCCTTGGACTCTACTGCCTCCGCCCATCTATGAGTCAGGTAGACCAGAAGATCACCAGCTGATCGACCCCGACGAAAACCGTGTTGGCGGTCACTAATCAGCTGGTGATCCTCGAGATACCGCATGAGCTGGCAGTTTATAACGAACTCCATTATTTTGGAGAACAAGGGGGTGATGGCGATAGGCCTGTAGTTGGTCAGGTCTGAGCGGTCGCCTTTTTTAGGGATCGGTTGGACAAAAGCTGTCTTCCATGATTTCGGGACTACGCCTAGGGAGTAGGAGTACCGGAAAAGACGCTTTAGAACCGGTGCCAACTCCGGAACACACGTCCTCAGCACAATTGGGGGGATTCCGTCAGGCCCACTCGACTTGTGGATGTCCAGGGAGAGGAGTGCTTTGCGAACCAAGCGCTGTGAGAACCGCACATCCGGCATGGAGCACTCACACCGCGGGATGGTTGGCGGTGTGTTCCCCCCGTCATCAAGAGTCGAGTTGGACGCAAAAAGGGAGCCTAAAAGTTCGGCTTTTTCTTTTGCGGCGTGGGCCAGTGAGTCGTCCTCCCTGTGCAGAGATGGTAGTGATGGCTTACAGAAATTCCCTTGGACAGCCTTGGCGAGAGACCAGAATGCACGGGTTCCCGAAGGAAGGCGAACTAGTTTCTCGCCAATTCTGCCTATGTGCTCTGACTTTGCCTTAATGGTCAGTTTAGTTATGGTAAAAATATTACTTTTATTTTTTCAACTTGCAAGTACTATGTTACAGAACAGAATCCTTTTTAATAAATTTTGACTATGCGTAAAGTGTTTGAAAACTGATTCATAAATCATAACTGAAAGCTGCAAATCGAGTAATTGGCGGTCACCCGATTTTTGGACGTAATCCAAACTCAATACATATTCTTTGTGAACATATATCAATATTATGTCATGATGTGTTTGAAAATTTATGATTTTGGTTGTAATAACTTTTTTCATTCATCATATTTGTTTATTCAAATCTTTTGATGATAATAAATTATCATCATCTTCAACATCGCTATTGCAACTATTGCTAAATACGCTATTTCAACAAAGTCCTAGAAAATATGCAAGCCTTATCTATCAAACGTTTTAAAATGTTTAATAAGTAAGCATTTTTTAGTAAAGGTTAGTATACTACTAAAGAGTTCATGATTGATATTAACCCGTTGGAATGAGATGATCGCTACCATGCTGTTTCTAAAAGTTTTCATACTGACTATATAAAATATTATATTGTAAATTATGCTTTTAAAGAAAATGTCCCGCTGGGTTTCTTGCTCATTTTACCATTTTTTTCCATATTGAAAACTATTTCCATATAGAAAATAGTTTTATTATAAATTAAAACATAAAAATGATATTTCTAGCGTTAAAAAAAATGCCACAATTTTTATTTTTCCATTTCACTGCTGAGTTCAAAGACCAAATTTTAAAAGAAAATATAAACTTAGAACCAAATTAAGTAATTTTCAAGTTGTCCATGTAATCTTAATTATAAAACATGGATAAAATTCTCAATAACTTCAACAAAATGCAAAATCACAATGGTAACATAGATCTTTGTTTACATAGCAAATAAATATCACTTTTAAAGAACATCATTTCAGTTTTTAATATTTAACTTTTATTAGCCTTATATTGTAATGTTGAATTTATTTATGACATTTGGCACATACTTATAAGTCTATCGAATGTATGCGACATACATTGTTGATGCATTTTGAGCCCACCTTTAGGATATTACTATCCTGTCAGCGTGGGCGCAAATAGTAACGTGATTTTTTGCCTACTGCTTAGATGTATACCATTGAAGCTTCGAGAGGCTCAACATCAACCTCACGGAGAAACATTTCCATCATAATTCAGCTCCTTTGAAAAATTTCATTTCTTCTGTCAAGAACGTAAGTAGTCGACAAAGCATATCTAATTCTTCCAAAAATTATATATTGTTTCAAAAAAGGCATCACAACCGTTCTTTTGGCGTTTGACTTTATTTTCGGAGTTGCATTTAGCTTCAAACTCTGCTTATTCAAGTCCTAGCAAGTAATTTGGAAATGAAGTAAAGAAGTCACTAAGAAAGTAAACAGTAGGCAAAAACTTGAGAGTGAATTGAATCACACAAACAGGAGTAAGAGTAGTTGTTGCCCATAAATCACATTCAATTTGGGATAATTTCAAATAAAAGTAGAAGTCCTATTTCTCGTATTTTCAAAAAAAGCTAATATCGGTACATAATAATTTATTTATTTGAATTTCAATATAAAATTTGGCTATTCTTTGAAAAATTATCCTGTATAGATTGAAGCTTACTACGTACTTCAAACTTAATTACTCATAGTATTTGAGAATATGTACACCTAGAACTTAATGTTGAACTATAATAGAAAAAGAAGGTATGTTCAACTAGTGGATGGAATGGATTTCCCTCGGCTGGGGCACGTACATACAATTGTGACAGATGTTCCAGCAATATTTCTTCAATATTTTTTATATTGAAATTGTACAGTGACAAACAATCCATTCGTATCTTAAGGAATTATCCTTAAGAAATTTCAATTTGATTACAAAAAGTTGGTTGGTGGTAGAGGCGGGTTCGTATTCCCCACTGAGGGAATCAGCCCCTAGTTTAGACACTGCACTAGTATAGAACACTAGGGCACATCGCGTTCGCCGGCAAACGCGAGGTCAAATACACAGCCCGTACATGAGGTTCTATACCCGTGATACGGAACGTATTTAGTTTTGCGACCCCTCTCCCACATTGCGATAGTGGTTCAAGCCGAGGTTTGTACCTCCTTCTGAGGGGCCCTTGAATCACATCGAGCCCCCCTCCCCTCCCCCCTCAAGCTAGCCGGGGTGCCTCGGGACTGCAGTCGGCAAAGCGGCGCTTCGAGCCTCGCCGCCGCGCCGGCAGAATCGTTGCACTCAATAGCTCGTAGGTCCTCACTTACGGGCCTATTTTGATGAAGCTGTAAAGACCGCAGGGCAAACAGCATATACTTTCAGAAAAAAAAAGTACAGTGTCAACTTATTGTTATCGATGAATAATGTAAACGGGACGTGATCTTTTACTACTAACTGTATAAAGAATCTCAAAGTAAACATTTCTTATCATAATATTTTGAATTATTATATAGAATAATTATATTTGTTGAAGATATTAAAAATCTAGAAAACATTCTTCTTTTGTATATAACAAGATATAAAATATGTTGGACATCCTCGTACCTTAGTGAGCAGTGTACGCTACTACTCATTGGCGGGTCTCCGATTCAGTCCTTCCTTGTTTTGCAATTTGTGCAAATAAAAACACATGTATAATATATAAATATAGGTTATGGCTTATTTCAAACTAAATAATATCCTCATAAAATTATTTTTTCTTTGTTAATGGACTCGTACATTAGTACTTTTACAAGTGTCATGTATTAGGAAAATAATTATTTTTTATTAATTTCTTCAAAAGTTCCACACAATATTATGTTGATGCATCACATTGCGAAGATTTTAAGGACACATTAAGCCAAGTGCACATAATTAACTTGAAGATTATATGAACATCGCAGAACTTGTTTCAACGTTTTTGCAGATATTTGATAGACAAAATTGATCACTCTTTCAAAATCCACTTCAAACCATTATTTAAACAAAAGAGCAGGAACAACAATCCACCGGCGGTCATGTTTTCGTGTAAAATCCCTTCGTAATAAGTTATTTACTGATTTTTTAACTCAAAATTATACAATAGAAAGGAAAATGTTAAAAACTACAAAAGTGATAAAAATCTGTTTCTAAATATTAATAAAAATAATAAGGTTCAGTAAACACGGTACTGGAATATAGCTCATGAACGTTTTGTCATGGCTAAACGAAAACTATGCCAAAGCACAGTGATAATAGAATAAAAAAAAGGAATGGACGTAATATTTCAGTTCACTTGCTTTTATTACAAATGCATTTTGATATTTTTTGTTCTACTTTTTTCTGAGAATATTTCGGATTATTTAAAACGCTTGCTTAACTTATTTCATAAAATATATCGTCGGTGAGCGTGCAAGACCGCGTAAGAGCAGTTTGTAAATACCGCGTATGTGTGTTGTCACGATTTTACAGGAAGAAGAATAAAGTGAATATCTCGGCCATTCTATTATATATTACCGACTGAACTTGTTTGCTACTGTTTTTCAACTTTTAATTGGAAAGTAACGTAAACTTACCAACAGCTTGTTTGTGTTCAATTTAAAGGCATTTGCGCGGTTTTGTAGCGACACGGGACAAAAATAATAGTATATTTTTAAAAGGTACGCGGATATGAATCGAAATATTTTATTAAAATATTAATCAAAAGTGGTAGATGAAAAACATGTTGACGTTCGTTGAACGAAAATTTTTATGAACGAAATTTTTTTTATTCAAAATAAAAAATGCTCTTCCTTTACATCCATTTCAATGGATTCCAAAGAAAGAAGGATAAAATCCCCATTATGTAAGATCTCCAAATGCATGCGGCGGGACTTACGCAACTTCAATACAGTTTGTATTGAAGAAGCGATCGAGCGGAACCAAGGCTCCAAAGTCTTTGCCAGAGATCTGTCTGCCAGAAAGAGCCAACTGTCAAAGCTGAAGACCGAGTGTGGCAGCATAATTTCCGGGACACCTGAGATTTTGAGTGAGATTGAGAGGTTTATGGGCAGATGTACACGTCATCGTTGGAGCCACACGCAAGTGTGAGTAACGACCCAAGAGCGATTCTTATCCGACACTATTCCGAAGATATCCCGGACGTCAGTCTGAGTGAGATTAGAATGGCTCTCCAGCACCTTAAAAACGGCAAGGCCCCAGGTCACGATGGAATTACAGCGGAGCTTTTGAAAGCGGGTGTAAAACCGGTACTAGAAGTCCTTCAGAAGCTTTTTAATTCCGTCCTCCATGGTGGCACTACTCCGGAGGCGTGGAGCAGAAGTGAGGTGGTCTTGTTCTTCAAGAAAGGCGACAATACTCTCTTGAAGAGCAACAAACCGATTTCCCTTCTGAACTGCGTCTACGTGCTTATTTCGAGACTTATTACTAATCGTCTCGCACGTAGACTCGACGACTTCCAGCCTCCCGAACAAGCCAGTTTCCGAAAAGGCTTTAGCACCATAGACCACATACATACCCTTCGTCAAAATTTACACAAGACCGATGAGTACAATTTGCCACTTTGTCTATCGTATGTGGACTATGAGAAAGCCTTTGTTTCCGTCGAAATTTGGACGTTGCTGCAGTCCCTCCAGCGGTGCCAAGTTGACTGTCGGTATATCTAAGTGCTGAAGTGTTTGTACAGTAGGGCTACGATGGCTATCCGAGTACAGAACCAGAGTACGAAACCTATCCAACTTCAGAGAGGTGTAAGACAGGGTGAGCTTATATCCCCGAAACTCTTCATTGGAAGCCGTTTTCATGCTACTGGACTGGAAAGGATACGCGGCATTAATATGAAAGGCGAGTACATCACTCACCTTCGATTTGCCGACGATATAGTCCTTATGGCAGAATCGCTGGAGGACCTAAGCACTATGCTCAATGACCTCAATAGTGTCTCCCAACGGATAGGTCTAAAGATGAACATGGAAAAAACAAAGATTATGTTTAATGTCCATGTCACACCTATGCCGGTAGTTGTTGGGAGCACTAAGCTCGAAGTTGTTGACGAGTATGTTTACCTGGGACAAATAGTCCGACTATGTAAGTCCAACTTTCGACCGAGAGGTCAATCGACGGATTCAACTCGGTTGGGCAGCGTTCGGGAAATTACGGCACATCTGCTCGTCAGGTATACCTCAAAACTTGAAAACGAGACTGTACAGTGCGTATTGCCAATGATGACCTATGGAACTGAGACAAGGTCCTTCACTGCTGGCCGGATGAGGAAGCTCAAGGTCGCTCAGCGAGCTATGGAGAGGGCTATGCTCGGAGTTTTTCTGCGTGATAAACTTAGAAATGAGGATATCCGCAGAACCAGAGTGACCGACATAGCCCAACGGATTAGTAAGCTGAAGTGGCAATGGGTCGGCCATATAGCTCGAAGAACCGACAACCGATGGGGAAAAAAGGTTCTCGAGTGGCGGCCTCGTACCGGCGGACGAAATGTAGGGCGCCCACTAGATGGAGTGACGACCTGGTAAGACATGCAGGAAGTCGATGGATGCAAGTGGCTCAGAACCGTGCTTTGTGGCATTCCTTGGGGTGGCCTATGTTCAGCAGTGGACTTGTGAAGGGCTGTAATGATGATGATATGTAAGATTAGTAAGAGAACCGGTAAAAAACAATTTCCTCACCCTTTTACACGCAACACAACTATTCTTTCACCAGTGCGCGATGGTAATAAAATAATGACACGAAATGATTGTAATTGAAGTAATTTTATGACGATCGAGAGTTTCAGAATTATTTGTGTAAAATAATAATAATAAAATCATCAAATAAAAATCAGCAAATTACACACATATCCAGTAAAATAAATGAATTTAAAATCAATATCCAAAATGTTAGCAATAAATAAATCAATGTCAATACAAAATAACAATTTTAAAATAATAAATCCAGTCAATGTAAATAGGCAGTAATGTCAGTATATAAAATAATATAATGAAATAAAATAAAATAAAATAAAATTTAATAAATAAATAACAGAATTACACACTTTTATCAGTCAGGAGACGAGATCAATAATTAAAACTTTCTCTGAGGCAACTGTACTGTGATAAATGAAATTAAAATCAGTCTCCACAATTTTAGCAATACATAAACCAATGTCAATACAAAATAAACAATTTTAAAATAATAAATTCAGTCCATTCGAATAAGAAGTAATGTCAGTATATAAAATAATATAATAAAATAAAATAAAATTAATACAGAAATAACAGAATTAAAACACACTTTTATCGGTCAGAAGACGAAATCAATCAAAACTTTCTCAGAGGCAACTGTACTGCGATATGTCTGTCGCAGCAATGCCGGATAATATAGCAGTCTAACCTTTCCGCGATCATCGCCAGGACAGTTTGGAGCTGGCCCGCACTCTGTACACCAGGGACGCGGCCCGCTTGCGCATGGTGGCATGGAAGCAATCGGTGCGCGCATCCGCGAACATACCAGAGGCGCTACGAAATCGAGGCATCCCCAACACTGCCCTAAACGCATTATTATATTGGACGCGGAGGACGCTTTAACTCTTCCTACTGTGATTAGCCCATAAGCTGCACGGGTAGAGCGGTGTACAACACCGCGCAAACCTACGAGCGATCATGTTAGCTCTAACAGACAGCGCCCTCCGTTCCCAATCCATATCAACGTGATCTTTTAGGTTGACGGTGAGTAAATGCCCCAGTTATTGAAACTGTTAAACCCTTTCCAGGGGTACACAATTTAGTTTTATTTGAGGTATATTAGCAGGACATTTCGCACCAGCGGCCTCAAAGATCATGTATTGACTCTTCCTGACATTGTATAATAATTCGTGGCCACATGTATATTCCTCGCATGTCCGTATCAGCTTCCTCAGGCCGCAGATCGACGCACTCAGCAGCACCATGTCGTCTGCATAACTCAGATTATTGACACAAACACCGTCAATGTGGCAGACGACATTCTGACTGCTAAGCGTTACGATCAGCCTGTTGATATATAAATTAAATAGGGTTGGTGATGTTAAGCCACCCTGCCTGACTCCACACTCAAGCTAATACGGATCCGACATTACCCCCGCCCACCTGAAACTATTGGACTGGTTTGCGTACTGGAGCATGCTGATAAGTTCTTGTGGCAAGCTTACGCTTTGCAGCTTATCCCACAGCAGGTTATATGCCACCAGCTCAAAGGCCTTGGATAAGTTGAGGAAGCAGGCGTACACGGGCGTCCTGCGATTATTGTAGTATTTAACGGTTTGCTTTAGACACAATATGGCACTATCAGTGGATAACCGAGGACGAAATCCGAACTAGTTATTATGGAGCATTACATGTTTATTCAACTCTGTGTTGAGCAAACCGTCAAACACCTTTGCAATTACGGTGGCAAGAGAAATAGGCTGATAGTTACTCTTGTCAGTCAAGTCACCCGTTTTGTTCTTCACTATAGGTACCACCACATTTTACATGAAATCCGCGGGCAGGTAGGAATGGCTCACACACGGAGAGTAGAAATAGCCAAGACCCCAGCTATGTGAGGTCCGGCATGTTGCAAGTGCTCAACACTAAATCCATCATGTCCCGGGGACTTGCCTCCTGACATATCTCCTATAGCTTTATTTACGTTTTTAGCCAGGAAACTAGTCCCCACTGTTTGTGTGTCCAGGTCAGTGCTGAACACTTCCACTACCGGATCCAACAGAGACTTACAGAAAAATGGCTCTTGAAAAGATTTGCAATCTCCTTGGGATTGTGCATGCCATCGACGCACACAGGAAGGCCAGGCCGTACATTTATTTTACTGGTGGACTTCCAGAAGCCGCGAAAATCTACTTTGCTATGTTTTACAGCAAGAGCGTCCATCTCTATTTGGTCTTGATGATTTTGGCACCATTTTAATCGGGACTTGAACACTCTTCTGCTATCACACATTTCTTTGTAAAGAAAACCTGACCTGGGTCTACCACAAAATACCCAGTCATTGAATTTAGATCTGGCCTCTCTGTGAGCCTCACTGACGTGTTTGTTCCACCGAGCTTTGCGCGGGCCGCCCCCGCCCCTCCACGCGCCTCCCCGACTCGCCAAAGTCGCCGCGCCTTGGAGAGCCGTCCCAATGTCAGAGGAAAGCTTATTCAGAACATGCCTGTGGCCACGGTCATTACAAAATCGGTCAGCACAGTTTACACACTCCAAAGGAAAGTCTATCAATTTTAGCCTATTATGACACTCTTTAACATACACTGTGGCTTGTTCCGCACTCTTTACACCCCATACTACGTCTTTGTTAACATTAATTATGTTCGCAGAGATCTTAGGATTTATTAAATTTAAATTACACTTAATTAAAAGTGGGAAATGGTCTGAACAAAAAGTGTCATACTTGACATCTACACCGACGACTGCCTGCCTCGCCGCGAGAGTTGTGTCACAGTGATCCAGCCAACTGCTGATCCTGTGTGCGTCACTTATAAAAGTTAAAGTACCAGAATCCCGCCCTAGCATATCTACATCTATACATGACCATAACTGGTCATTACAAATATTAACAAGTTCACTGTAAAACGTTTATCATGATTCAGAATCCAAGTTTCCTGATGACATATCACGTCGCACGTATGACATAAGTCTCTGACGTCATTGATGGAGCGTTACACATTCTTATAGTTGAATGTAGCAAATCGATAGGGGCCACTATCCCTTATTTGGTTTGACTATGCCGTCGGCGCCAATAGGGCACGCACCGTTCTTATTCCTGTGTTTGAAACTCACAAAACGTCGAAATATGACACCTTCTGGCCATAGAGTTTCATCCATGTATTTTGGCAGATTGACCTCTGATATTGAAAATTTGTAAGCCTTGTGTCCTCTATCATATATCATATTTATTCTTTCTAGTGACACGGTTTCCTGTGCTTTATTACAAATATGTTTTATTATGTCCTTTCCGTCGCAGAGTTATGGACATTCGTAATAAACATAAGAAGTTTCTTATCTGCTGCCCGGAATGAGTACTGAAAATCTCTGGCTTCACCAGCTTTGCAGACATAACGATACTTTCATGGTTTTTTGTTATACGTTACTGTCTGCCATCCTTCCTTTTTATTATTTTCATTTTTCAGAGTTTCACGCACGATGATCGGCTGCTCTGATTCACCATGTCCTGTTACACCCACAAAACCTGCCTTATCAGTAGCGGTCAACTGGTCCCCAACCTCAGTAGCAGAGCTCGGTGAATCTGACGTCACCGCAAAACTCGCGCCCGCCTTCCGACATAGCTGCGGCAGTGACGGCGAGCACTCAGGCCCCGCATTACAGCAGACGCCCGTTTGTTTATCTTGCGTTACCCTCACATCTCTAAACTCTGACATGGGAGATATTAAACCCGTAGTATCAATTATGTTGTTTGCTGTATAATCAGGTGAAAGACCCATAGGGCTACTGTCTAGCAAAGCACCTCTTTTACTATTGATTTTAAACGCCGACGTCGGTAGTGGCAGTGAGTCGTTTTGTATGCGAAGAGTTGACGATTTAAGTCTGTCAACGCTATCTTGGGTAGCATACGTAGACTTTATTTCTTCAATTTCGGCTTTCAATGTTAACATGTCCTTTAATAATTTGGAACAGTCTCAGTGATTTATCAAAATCGGCGGTAGTTTGTCAAGCTGTCTAGCCACAAAAATTGGAATAATAAAGGTTCCGCAGATTTAAATAGATATATTTATTAATTTATTATAATTAATAGATATATAATAGTCCAACGATAACAATGTTACGCACGTTGCACTTAAGAACGTTCGTCATTATTACAATGCTATGAATAACAAAACACGCCCGACGCTAGTGGGTGCGCGCGCGCGACTTCAATAAAGCGTAAAGCCAGTTTGGCTATAATGTGTCAACCACCACGTTTGTTATTTGACCACCACCACGGACTCCTGAAAACGCTATAGTGCCTTGGAGCACATACATACCCTTTGAAAACTTGTATAAAAAACCGATGAGTAGAGTCTGCAATTTGTCTTGAATACGAGTATGTGGCAAAAATTTTGATTTCGTCAAAGTTTGGGCTGTTCTACAGTTATTTCAGCAGTTCCAGATTATTTTTCGATTTGTCAAAGTGCTGAGGTGTTAATACAGTAAGGCTATGGCTATTTTAGTTTAGACCCAGAGTACGAAACCTATCCAATAACAGAGAGGTATAAGACAGGGTGATGTACCCCGAAGCCCTTTACATATGCATTGAAAGACGTTTTCAAGCTACTAGATTGACGAGCATACAGTATCAAATTTAATGGTGAATAGTGTCGTGCCATTAAGAATAGTACCAAGATACTCCAGTCGTTCTAGCTGTTAAGCAGAACTGTTGGAGTACCTTGGCTCCATGATCAATGACCTCAATAATGTTTTCCAAAGAATGATAGATTTTGATCATGAACAAGACAATGATTACCTGTGGCGGTAGTTGTTAAGAACACAATATTGTACAACAAATGCGTGTCGCCAGTAATGACATCTGGAAATGAGACGCGATTCTTCCCCGGTGGTTGTTTGAGAAAGCTAAGGGGATAGAATCCCTAATGAAGATATTTTCAGTAGAACCAATGTAACATACATATTCCAAAGTACTAGTAAACTGAATTGACAATTGGTCTGCTATATTGCTCGAAAAACCAACAACCGATGGGGGAAGAAAAATTCTTGAATGACAGCCACGTACCCGTGAGCGAAGTGTAGGGCCCGTTGGTTGGATTGACGACCTAGTAAGATATTTAGGAAGTCGATGGATGTATGTGGGTCAGGACCAAGTTTTGTGGCATATCTTGTGGGAGGCCAATTTTTATCAGTAGACTTGTGGAAAGCTGTTATTACTCGTATGATTATGACGAAGACGTATTATATACGCATAATGACATTCAGGAACGAACACACTTATGTGTTGTAATGTCAAACATTGAGGATCTTGGCACACTTTCTGTTGATTTCAAGAGTAGCTAACGCTGTATTCAAGCCTTTGGCGTAACAAAATAATATTGGATGTTGGTTGATAAAATTTAGGGAGACAATGCAATTCTGCTTTATAACTAAGAAAACTCTGGATTATTAATCTTTGCATTTTCTTTCGCATTTACCACGTGGAGAGCTCTGAGGAATTGTTCGGATTAATCCCAGCCGCCACATTTCACGAACTCACATCGCGGCAGAACTCCCGATACCATCCACACCATCTGGATGATTATGTCCACCACTGTGCGATTTAGAAGATGTTTCTTCCTCGCACAACTTCCTTGTGGAATAGTTTACCACCAGCGATTTTTCCGGACCGATACGACTTAGGGACCTTCAAGAAAAGAGCTACTCCTTTTAAAAGGCCGGCAACGCATCTGCAATTCCTCTGGTTCCCCTGGTGTTGCAGTTGTTCATGGGCGGCGGTAGTCACTTACCATCAAGTGAGCCGCATGCTCGTTTGCCCCCTCTCCTATAAAAAAAAAAAAGTTTCAGGGATATAGCGTCACCCTGTCTTACACCTCTCTGAAGTTGGATAGTTTCGTTTTCTGGTTCTGTAGTCGGATAGCCATCGTAGCCCTACAGTACACAAACAATTCAGCACTTCGATATACCGACAGTCAACTTGGCACCGCTGGAGGGACTGCAGCACCGTCCAAATTTCGACGGAATCAAATGCTTTCTCATAGTCCACATACGCTAGACAAAAAGGCAAATTGTACTCATCGGTCTTCTGTAAATTTTGACGAAGCGTATGTGTGTGGTCTATGGTGCTAAAGCCTTTTCGGAAACTGGCTTGTTCCGGAGGCTGGAAGTCGTCGAGTCTGCGTGCGAGACGATTAGTAATGACTCTCGAAATAAGCACGTAGACGCAGCTCAGAAGGGAAGTCGGTTTGTTGCTCTTCAAGAGAGTATTGTTGCCTTTCTTGAAGAACAAGACCACCTCACTTCTGCTCCACGCCTCCGGAGTAGTGCCACCATGGAGAACGGACTTAAAGAGCTTCTGAAGGACTTCACGTACCGGTTTTCCACCCGCTTTCAGAAGCTCCGCTGTTATTCCATCCTCGCCTGGGGCCTTGCCGTTTTTAAGGTGCTGGAGAGCCATTCTAATCTCGCTCAGACTGACGTCCGGAATATCACCGGAATAGTGTCGGATAAGACTTGCTCTTGGATCGTTACTTACACTTGCGTGTGTCCCCAACGATGACGTGTACAGCTGTCCATAGAACCTCTCAATCTCACTCAAAATCTTAAGTGTCCCGGAAACGATGCTGCCACATTCGATCTTCAACTTTGACAGTTGGCTCTTTCTGGCATACAGATCTCTGGCAAAACTTTGGAGCCCTGGTTCCGCTCGAGTGGTATTAAAGTTACGTAAGTACCGACGCATTCATTTGGAGATCTGTCTGTTCAGTTGCCTGTATGCTGTCAAATCCACTGAAGACTGCAGCTTCATTTTAAGTCTAACAGCGATGAGATTAAGAGTGTGATCAGAGAGTTTTTGTGTTCTTCTGCGGCGGGTTTGCAAAAATTTGCTCCGACCGCATGAAAAGTTTCCACGAGCTTGTCATTGATATCATCCACTGTATTGCAATCATCTATGCACTGCAAACGGTTTTGTAACTCGAGCTAAAAGATTTCGGGACTTTGAATTATAGCACGAGGAGGACAGAGAGTTGACTTCATTGGAAGACACCTCTCCAACTTAACGTTTAGGTACAGTGTGCCTGTAACCAGTCGGTGATCGCTACCAGTTTCACCCTCGCGATCACTGAGACATCACTGAACAGTTGCCGCCTAGTCGTCATAATGAAGTCAATCTCATTTTTGTCGAGCCGTCGGGGCTCAACCAGGTCCACTTATTGTGGGGCCCCTTCTGGAGAAAGAGTTCATCATAAAGAGTCTTTCTTTCTCCATGAAGTCGGCCAGCTGCCGGCCCCTTGGGTTCCGTTGCCCTATTCCAAATTTCCCCTACCCTCAGCTCGCCGTCCTCTCTTGTGCCTAATTTTGCGTTGAAGTCTCCCATTAACACCGTATAGTAGGTTTTGGAGAAATGCATGGCTTTAGAGATATCATCATATATTTCCTCCATCTCCTCATCGGGATGTGCCGAGGTTGGAGCGTAAACCTGTATGACCTTCAACGAATACCGTTTCGTGATTTTGAGTATAAATTACGCAACCCTCGTCGACACACTCACAATATTTACTACGTTGTTAACGAGGGACTTGTGGACGATAAATCCGACACCTCCTTTGGACAGGTGGTCGCCCTCCCGGTGATACAAACAAGTTGCCGGATTCGAGGATTACCGTGTCGTCTCCCTCTCTTGGGAAATCAAATAATCCTATAATATACCAGCGCAACTTGTCTATCTCTTCTTCCAGCACCAGGATCTTCTCGTCTGTCCTCAGGGTGCGTGCGTTGTATGTTGCCAGGTCGAGTCGTCTTAGGTGGCAACCGAACCTCCACCGGAGATTGTTAGCACCCCCTGCCCCGCCGTTACGTTAACAACAGCAATCAACAATCAACTGCAATTATGCCAATGCCACGAACTTAAAACGTCTCCTTTTGTTTTAATGTTGATTACCAAAAATTAGGTCATTATTCCATACTTTTCTAGAGTGCATTTGTAGTAGAGTTTTATTAGATTGAATCTGTTACATTTTTATCTTATTTGTACAATCCATTAAAATTATTAATTAATAATAAAAGATAATTTACAACGGAAATCAACTATCGAAATTTTGTTGTAAATAGTTTCATAAAAAAATACTATAACACAATAAAAAACCGTCAGCAAACTTACCTTTTAGACGCCTTAGCTGTAAAATACCCACTCATTACTTAATCCGAGAAATATTAGGGTTGTTAATAAGCATAAACTTATAGTTGTGACCCGTTTTTAATTTTATTGTAATATACCAGCGACCCGCCCGGCCTCGTCTGGGCGGGTCGACCAATTTTTAAATAAATTTTTCGTTTTAAAAAAATCTCGCAAGTTTGTCGGATAAAATTTAGCTTATATCACACCTGGCATTATTCTCTATTTGTTATTGAAGTATTATTACAATCAGTTCTGCAATTACTAAGATTAACCTTCATCTATGGTTTGGATTAATGGTGGTTCATGTGTTGATAGTATGCAAATGACTCTTTTAGTTTAAACAAGGTCAATAAAGGGACTAGTTTTATGTCCCAATGTATGTATTCAAACTTCTAAAACTTTATTGTGAGTACATTGTGAATAACATCAAAACGCGCATGTGAATCTAGATAGTGTGACATCTTTCATGAAGCCTCAAATTGTATCACAACGGGAGCCGCAGCATACAAGTGCTGTATAAAAAAGTAGTATTTTGTGTGCCTTTCTTTGTTTTTTTTTTTACCTACTATTAGGCATTTTATTCACGATTATTTAAATTCGATTTTTTTATTATTGAAATTCGATTATTCAAATTAATTAAAAAGTGATGTTAAATAGATGACTCGATTATCTAGTTCTGAAATCACTGAAATTAAACTTTGGATTAAAAATAAGAGCGGAAGATCTAAAAGGAGTTAAATAATTTCCACATAATTACTTCTAAAGTCGGTGCTAAGTTATGGTGTATAGAAGAATTAAAACCTCGACTTCAGAAGCTGTGAAATTTGTTTTATTTTATTATCAAAATTTAATTTCTTAACCCTTTTAATTAGACTATGAAATAACGCAAGCTCAAAGTAACAAATGGAAGGCCGTCAATTTTTTTAATGAAACTTACATTAAAATTTTGTGGTGGATTTTTTATTTATTTATATTTATAATACCTTTGAAGTATAACCTATTTAATAGAAAATATTTATAAAAATCGGTACACAATTAACGAAAATATGACGTAACACACCATACAAAAAAAGAAGAATAAAACATATATTCGAATCGGGGACTTCCTCTTTTTTCGAAGTTAGCTATACTCAATTCTGCCATATGATTTATCCAAGCGCATGATTTAACAAAGGTATCACGTACCGAAGGATTAATTAATAACCTGAATCACAAAAGCGCGTAAACAAATGCTACAATGTGATCAGTCATGCAAATAAATAAATGAGCATACCGTTACTATAATTAAATAACAATGTATACTACAAACACACTATAAGGTAACAAGCTTCATATAGTGTAATATAGTAATATAACGGCATAAGGTGGCGGCTTTATAGAATCTGGTAACCGATTTCATTCCGCAGGTGACTTTTTTCTATGCGAGAAATATCTTGTGGCATTTATAACTTGCGGTGTAACCATCTTCTTTAGAAGCTTTTGAGCGTAAATGCCCAGTAATTTAATGGGGATTGGCGTAAAAGTGTGATTCGTGTGGTACTGAGATTTTTAATCTGCTTTCCAAGCATATATCAGTAGCATGTAACATGTAGATTAAAGCAAATCTTCTTAAACAGGAGATGCTCAAGACTAGCAGGCTTTGATTATATACCTGTCCTGGCTATGACAGGTATATAATCAAAGCTAGCAGGCTGGGCGGACGAAATAGCATAAGTAAGTAATATTATGATCGTCAACCATCATAAAATATTTATTAATTGCCACTTTGTAGCTGTATTATAGCTGTAAGATAAAAAGGTCTGCTTGACCTGAAACATTGCACTATACTTCTGCTGTGATTCAGACAGTGTGTGAGGAGAACTGAATTTTTTATTGGCATCGAGGTTTCATATTAGTCCAAACCGAAACCTTAATCACGCAAAAGGAACTTCCGACCAGCTTTATAAAATAGAACAAGCTACATATTACTCGTTCGGTGCTATCCGTACTGCCGCAAGCCAAGGTAAGGCAAGGACCTGAGTCAGTTCCGTTGGCCTAACTCCTTGCCCGGCGGAAGATTGCGATGGAAGAGACATTTTCTTCCATGACCAAACCTTAATAAATAATAATGTAGTAAATTATTTTCATGAATATACTTACGCGAATTACTCACTTTACGTTAAATAAAAGTATGAGTAATTATTTAAAAAAAATTATCCACGCAAATAACATATGAATTTACGAGATCGAGATCAATTTAAAGTGAACGTGAATATTGTAGTAGATAATGACTACCAACAAGGAACAAGGTATTAGCGGCAACAAAGCTTAAGTGAACTACCTTTCTGAATTCTCTTCGCTAGATATAAAAGAAAACACTTTAAATTTATAACGAAAGTTTCGAGAAGGGATAGTGCGCGCTGTAATTAAACGGCTTTCGAAGTATAAGCAGTTTTAGGCTGATACTTAATCTTTGTTTAAATAGCGAATTTTGTATTAAGCAAAAATAAAACTAAACAATTTCAGATATTCACGCAAATATTACGCGTTGAATGAAACCAATTTTATGGATATAATCGAGTTTAATTTTAACTTTCTTGATTCCTGACGCTTCGAGCACTTTACAGCACTCATGGTCACGAGGGGGATAGAGGTGTTTGATGTCTTGATGCCATAGTGAACGAAGGTTACTTTACAATTTTTGAGTATTAAGTTTGGTCCGATGTACGCAGAACGAGCTTACAATGCTTTTTTTGCAATTGCTTTGAAGTCTTGCGCGTAAATCTTGTCTTATGGGTGAGTCTCACCAAAACTCTTCAAAGTAAGCTTTCGTGGGATTTTTTTATTTCAGAGAGCACAAGATTAGTGTGACAGTAAACACTTGGTTGCCAAGCTTCAGCACGTTAAGTAAGTATTGCACGACAACAAGCCTCGGGTCCCACGCCTAGGTCACAGAAACCGAGTGAAACCGGCTACAGTTGAAAGTGTACGTACCTACTGTACTACCATAATATGTCAGAGGATTCAGATACTATATTGGATATATTTTGAAGCAGGCTTCCATAAAAACATACTACAAACCGCCAAAGAATATTAGTCAGTTTTTACCATATGTCAAGTTTAATATCCCTCTGTAAGTTGCAGGAGAGTGCAAGCTTGATTGTGAATGTGGTATCTCTTACATAGGACAAACAAAAAGATCCATAAAATTTCGCATCTTCAAAAATATCTCTAAATTGTAGCAATGACGCTCCCGGAAGTCTGCAGTATATCGATGTGTTCATGATTGTGCAAACCATGGTATCAGATTTGATAGACCACAAATTCTCGCAACAGAACACTAATTCATACCAAGGATGATTCACGAGGCACGAAATGTCAGGAATTAAAAGTTAAATAAACGCGATTAAAATCCGTAAAATTAGTTTTATTCAACGAAATAAAACGAAAATAATTTATTTTAACAAAAAATTTTGTAGTCAGTGGCATCAATGGAAAATGTCTGTAATATTATAAAAATAGTGTTGAACTCCACAAACAGTCCTCCAGCAAGCTATGGAAAAAGCTATGCTTGGAGTTTCTCTGTGTGGTAGGATTTGTAATGCAGACATCCGCTGAAGAATCAAATTCACCGATATAGCCTTCCGGATTTGCAAGCTGAAATGGCAATGGGCTGGTCACATCTGTCGCAGAAGTGATAACCGTTGGAGTAGACGTGTCATAGAGTGCAAACCGCGCTTAGGTAAACGCAATGTGGGATGCCCCCTGGATAGGTGGAGCGACGATATGTGGCTTGCAGCAAATATTATTATTAAAATTAAAATTAAAATTAAATGTTATTACTCAATATTTCTGTGTTATAAACTATATCTGTTTTGGTTTAAGAATAAACTGTAAGACAACCTCCACAAGTGTTCTTTTTTAATACAGTTTCAACCTACCACTATATAACATATCGAAATTCTTTTACCATTCAGTACGTTTAGCGCATTCAGTAAGTTAAGCGTTCAAATCCATGAACATATATTCAGTTAGAAGTTCGTTTTGCATGCATTAACAGTTTGCCATTAAATATGCGCACCTTAAATAAGAAATAACTAAAATTATTTAAAAACTGAACTGCATATAAAGTAAAATTGTAACATAATTTTTCGTGTATCCCGTGAGGCACTCGCAACGACGGTTTTACGTGCCGAAAGAAAGTATTAAAATAATTTTGTATTGAGATTGCATGTGTGTTGATAATGTTGCAGTAAAAGAAAAGTGCAAAAATAATTTAATATGAAAGTTGCCAAAAACGTGGCGAGAACGGAAAATATATTTAAAAAATATAACTGAAGTGATAAACGAATTGACAGTCTACCTGTTTGTAAATGGCCACGCCAATCCATGGACACCTGCAGCCAACTTTATACAAAGAGCTCCTGATGTGTCGTCACCCCCGAAGACTAAGATGAAATGACAGCCTGTAATTATATTGGCTATCTACTAACTTTCAGGCCGGAACACAGCAATGCAAGTACTGCTATTTGGCGGCACAAATAAGAAAGAGGGTTGTATCTCAAACGGACTTCTAAGCTGAAAACAACTTTGTTGATGTAAAAAAAATGATAGTAACAATAGTGCAAATAACTTGAAATATTTACTATCTTTACAGCATCTCGAGTTATTGACGGTTCTATCCGCACTCGAATTTCATTAGTTTGGGAAAATGGCAATTTATAAATAATCGATTATCAATGACTTAAGTATTTATTGATCGCGTAGTGGCGTCGTATCGTCTCGTGGGTATCGTAAAAGGTGTCGGAGGTAAATTAAAATCCAACTCCAAAATAATAAAAAAACTGCGGTTGCCTACTCGCAACTGTAGCAAAACCCTCCCTATGAGACAATCTATGGGAGAAGTATGATTTCAGCAGTGGACTTTTATGGACTGTAATGGATGGATGGACTTAAGTATAGTGTTTTCCTTTTAATATAAAGGTAAGCTAAAGCCCTACGTTTGAATTTTCTTTCGTTTTATTTATTCTTTGGAAACTAGGTGCAGTCCCTCTCATCATTCCTTAGAGGGTTTTAGGGTCCGCCGCTTTGCTCAAATACGTATTGAATGGCTTCACATATTCTCGGAATGCTTTATCAATTCTTGGACATCTACGTTGCTGTACCTGGCACTTAATAAGTCAACAATAAAAATTATCGCTATAAATAACTTCAGTGACACCAATGATAATCAAAATTGGTTTGCTGGCGTACTATTATTTTTTTAATGCCTTGTGTGGTTTAGTGGTCAAAAACGCGACTGCTGATAATGTGGTTCCGGGTTCAAATTCCAGGTATGGCCGAAATCAGTTGCTGGATTTTTCTGTCAAGATATGCTAAGTATCAGACCGGAGTCAGAAAGTTGGTGGTGTTTTACCCTCGTGCCACGGATAGCACGTTAAACTGTATGTCCTGCGCCTGATCTGTATTCGACCGTGTTGAATTGCCTCTCGAGCAGACTATGAGAGTCAGGGAACATAAAGTGCACCTATATTTGCGCATTCACTTGGGCAACATAAGTCTGTCCTGTGTAGATGGTTAATCTCCGTTTAGACAGGCCGCCGTGATCGAAGACTGGAAGACTTTATTATTAAATTTTAAGACGAGCGCTTGTCTCCTGAGATAAAACAGCTCGCAAATATATTCAGCCGTTTATAAAACTATACTGCAGGACAGTATAGTATAGTTTATGTTTAGCTTCCTTATAACTAAATGTTTATATTACATTAACTAAAATTCCTATTTACCAACTTAATAATCTTTTTTGCTTATGATGTGCTTTCTTACTTAAGTCAGTCAAACGAGAAAAGAAAATAAATAGACCTTGAGAAAATGTTTAAAACGATTTCGTTAGGAAAGCAAAAATAAATGAATTATATAAAATGATAATGAAACTGAGAGGTAACTTAATCTCTGGTTTAAAGATATTTAATTTCATAAGAGTTTTCTCATTTTTTTATTCATATCTTAGTATATTTTCATAAAATATTAGACTGTATATTTCAGTAAAATAGTCATTATTCTTCTAATTTATTTATGTAGTCACAAGATACATTTTGACAGCTAATTTATACAAGGACACTACTTATTCCATATAAACGGAAATTTAGTTTGCTTTTTAAATCAATTTTGTGCGTACGTTTCTACTTCATAAATATTTTAGATATGTTATTATTGAAATAGAAAAAATGGAATAATTTTTATTCAATACAGATAGCAAGTTATTTGCTACAAAGCTTGCATGATTGTAATTAAATGATATTAGTCAATTCAGTTTTCACCCATTTCCGAACGTCTTAATAATGTACTAGTATTTTAACTATTTTGATATTAACTATCTGATTGGTTGTAAATAAGTGAACGAGATGGCAATGCTGACATATTTAGACAGTCCGCCTAAATAGTCTAGAACCTAAATAGTCCGCAACACGCATTGAAGAAAAGAAAAGAGTGTTATACCCTGTAACTTTGCTTCATTTACATTAATTTAAATATAATTAAAAATTATAATTTTACATATTTTACATTATATATTTTATCTAGTGAATCAATTCCCATAGGAGTTTCGGCATACAATCAGAATACAAAAAGAATGTCATCAAACTTTAATCAATAAAAGGTTATATTATCTTTTATAATCGGAAATCCAATTTAAGCAATATCAAGACCAGAGCCCGCTTCCTTTTTTCATAAGACGGAGCGCATTAAAGTCATTACGAAAGTGCTCCTTAAATTTTTCATTCCTGAAACCTTCCGCCATTTTAATACGCAATAACTTACCACGGACCCTATCATAACCGAAACATCTTAAAGATACTCGAAATTGAGGCTTTCTGTATTAGCAAAACAGTTCCAAGCTCACCTTTCATTGGTAATAATGCTAGATGTGTTTAATGTTGACTTTTTAGCCGGCTTCGAAAAGGAAGATATTGTCATTTTTAATGTATGTTATTTTTTTGTTTAAATTTTACGCAATAACTTTGACAAAAATGTTAAATAGTTTATAATTAAGAGAAAGACTCGTATAAATTGGAAAAAAAATCCAACCACTAAGGGTGAAAAAATTGGGGGATGAGGTTTTAAAGTGATTAAGAATGCAGTTTTGTTGTTTACCTTCAGCTTGTGATATTTCTAAGAATACATACTCAAAATGATCAAAAAATTAAACTTGTAGGAAACTGTAAAGGCCGACTACGAACAACTTAAAAATAACAAAATAATCTCCATATAACAGCTTCTGAAGTCTGAACTAATTATTTTATACAAATAGTACAATACATTAGACTTCAAGTTCCAAGTTTCAAATAAAGCACGGTCGCAGAGCAGATTTTTTTTATTGCTTTACATCTTTGAACTTAATTCCCATCATAAAAAGTTTTATTTATATTGCAACTATTTGTGATTCGAAAACCGAGTTTATTCTCAAGGTATTAAAGTTCACATTTGTATGAATTGCAATAATTTGAAATTCTTCCTGCTCCGCGATCACGCCATAGTACGTTCGCATTGTATTCTCACTCCCTCATGGTCTTCACATGGTACCACAAAATTGTCATATTTTCGTCTAACCACACTATATACTCGTATACCAGAGTCTTTTATGTTTTAATCTAAAAGTAAAAAAGTTACAGCGTTTATATGTCTCATTGCTTGGCACAGGTCTTCTCTCATTTCTAAGAGATTCTTAGATTCTTAGACATGCAGGTTACGTAACGAGGATTTCCTTCACCACCGAGCTTGAAATTGCTAATTGCAATTGTAAGTACTTATGTAAATTAGTAAATCAGTGAGAGATTTACATCAATTCTTGCGCAAACATCTGTGGGATCAAACCCACAATGTTTGTGTACTGTAATGTTTACAGCGTGCGCTTCATCTCTGAGCTACCACGATCCTTCTGTTTCCTACTATTTTGAACTATAAATAAAAATTAACAATACTTTGCCATTAAAAATGAAAAATATGTTTCAGCTAGAAACAATTTCGAGACCCATCCAATTTTATTAAAGTTTTTATGCTAAGGTTTTCCTGTAAAGCTTAATAATAAAGCTAATGTTTTATGAACCTACCAAGGTTTTGACTCCCAAGGGTAACTTTATTCGCAAATACTTTACGTTAGGGAGTTTAAGAAGGAGGGGAAAATGTGTTGCTGAGTTCCGTTGCCTATGTTGGAATATTTATATTTACATACAATATTTACTACAAAATAATGCATATAATATAGTATGTATGTCTGTGTGTTTTAAAGTTCCGCTGTCATACGAAAACCCTTGTAACAAGACAGGATTATTAGTGGACGAATGTGTGCTTTCACGAGTGTATGCACATCACATAATCACAACAAGAATATAGTGCACGAGTGTGTGTCCTGCATTGCGCAGATACCTATTCTCCGTTGAAATTTTTTGCTGTTAACGAAAATCAGCCTGGAGGACATTATAACACATTAGGACACGTACCATGGAACAAATTTATAATCCTGTATCATGTAAGGCAGTTAGCAAGTTAGTCAAATTGCCGCTACGCTGAGGCATGCTAGTTGAAGCCCAACCTCAACATGTGGTCCCGAGTTTGAATCTCGGTGCAGGTCAAAAAATTTTTTAGGTTATTTTTGTCAAGACATTCTCAGTGGCAGCTCGAAGTCAGGAAGTTGACGGTGTTTCATCGCTGTACCCAAGAAAGCACGCAAAGCCGTTGGTTCTGCGCCTGATCTCTCTCCGGTTGTATCAGATTGCCGTCCTATCGGGCTATGAGAGTAAGGGAATAGTCTATAATCCTGTCCTACGCAGATTAGCCTCCGTCAAGTCTGGCCGAAATTAGGTACGTAGGGGATTATCATTACGAAATTTTTGTAGTGGTTTTGTCTGCTCAAGATAAATTTATATAAAATATTTAAAAAACCCATAAACGGTAAAAATGAAACATATTGAATATAAAACTATATCGGCATTACTCTAAAAAATCGATATCAATTTTAGAAATGTTTAAAGTTGCACTCTTTTTATTCACTAAACGAATTTTATTAGTAATTCTCTTCAACAGAAGGAGACTATACAGGTTGGTCCAAACAGTGAGGTTATAAAAATTTTTTTTGATTCCTCACACCTAGGGGTATCCGAAAATACCCTATGTATGTTCCGCGATTTTTTGTAGTTTTCGAGTTATGATTTTTTTTATCCTTTTTTTGAAAATGTTCACCCTAAACAGCCTAACATTAAAAAAAATGTAATTGTGAGATTTTTTCCAAGTTCTTTTGTTTGTACCATGATTCTTAGGAGTTGCCCTATTATGCATAAAATAATTAGCTTCCTAACATTCACCGAATACAATAATTTTAATACCGAAACTTAAAAATTTTCTGTCAGGAGAGTGGGGCTTGAATTTTCAACATTAAATGAAAATAGTAATAAATGATTTCATACTTTCTAATTAATTTTAAAAACTTGGCAGTACCTTAATCTTTCATAATAACATAAAAAATGACACTTAATAGGCCAGTTTTCTGTTACAGACTTCAGTTACTCAGGCAGGAAACTACCTGAATAGTTAATTTGATTTAAAAATCTTTTATCATTTCTAGGGCTAAACTAAGATAGTAAATGCTTCAGGTTAGCAAAAATAACATCCAGTGTCTTTACTTATTGTTTAAAATTTATTGACAACAAAATTGCCGGCAAACTTCTTGAACATTGACCTTGACTGCGCAGTCGGTTTTTACAAAAATGCGTGCAAAACCTTCCCCACTACGCTTATTGTTCAAGATGTTTGCCGGGAACTGGACAAATGATTTCAAGATTCATACTAAAACTAGTAAATAATTTAAGATAAATTTATTTAAAGTAAATTTTCGAAATGGCGGTAACTTCGATACACAGTCTACATCGTCTTAAAAATTTGCTTTTAGTCTTCGAAAAGCATTCATATTTCTTTGATTTTTCTGCGCACTGTCTCATTTTCCCATAATTCATTTTCCGAATTAATTTCTCTAGCATACACCATCTCTTTGTAGAATCCCAAATAAAAAATCTATAGGGTTTAAATCTGGTGAGCGTGCAGGCCATTCGATTGGCCCTGCACACCCAATCCACCGTCCTGGGAAAGTTCTGTTGAGTGCTCCTCACTTGTCTTTCAAAATGGCAAGGAGCACCGTCATTTTGAAATATCATATCCCTCCTCGTTTGTAAATTAACTTCAAACAATAAACCATTTAGGTTATTTTGTAGAAAGTTCAGGTACTGGGACCCGTTCATCCTAGCCGACAATTCAAAGGCCCAACCATTTCTCCATTTATGACTCCTGACCACATGTTGATACTAAATCTGTTCTGAAAATTTGACTGCCTTGCTTTTTGGGGTTTCAATGGCCCAGCTATGATAATTGTGAATGTTAAAGACGCCAGTCCTTTCAAACCGATTCATCCGTCCAGAGTATCTTGTTAAAAAATCTGGTCTTCCGCAGATCTTTCCAGCATTATTTGGCGAGCAACACGCCTTGGATAGTCTGCGTCAAAGAAGTTGTTGAACACGCTGAATATGAAACGCGTGATATCCCTCTGGAAAAAAATTATTAGTATTTTTATTGTAGGTTGTCATTGTACGCAATACTAGAGGTACGTACAGATAGAGCACGTGAACGTGAACTACTACTATTTTTGAATTACGAGCGCTTGTTTAAGGGTCCTCTACATCTCTCCCTTTTACACGCACACACAACACATTAGACATCGACAATTCACAGTAAATTAAATGAGTGTGATTTGATATGGCAGTGCAGCAATGTGTTGGGATTTAGAATAAAGAGGTCTACAAAATAATAAAATGCACTCACCTGATTTCAGTATCCTTAAAACTGAAGTCCTTGATTCCAGTCCTCTGTAATCGCTCGTGAACCAGTAGAAGGGTCTCTTTCATTTCTTCAATGATTACATCTCTTCTTTCTGGATCCACTCTGCAGTCCCTCGCGACGTTGATAACGCCCAGGAACGCGTCCAGCCATCAGGGTTTCGTGGGTGTTATTAAAACCCTGTAGCTCGGGTAGTGCTCTAACACTTCTCCTCGCCGCTCCAGTTGCTCTCGATAAAGCCGTGCTACACGTGCGTTTCTTGGGCAACGCCTTAGAAATAGTGCATCTCTGCGTATTGACTGAGAGAATAACTCATTGCTGAAAGTAATCCAAATCACTAACAACTCAAGGTCCATAAAACAAGCACAGGTCTATCGTAAGGCAAATCAAGAATCCGGGAAACAAAGCGAAGGTAGTAAAATAAAGATCCAAATAAACGTAAACGTGAGTAGTGGTTGCACGCAGGAAAGCAGTGAACGACCATGGACCGAGCGAGGTGAAAAAGGACGCGGTCGGTGTGGCGCGGCAAGGGGTAAGGCCTGGTAACAAATGGAGCGAAAGCAGGAATGTTTACCTGAGCCTTTGTTTAAAATTCCTTTGTGTGTTTGTGACTGAATGTGCTATCATTTAGTTTGAGTGAAATAAAAAAACATGTAGTTTGTAGTAAAATGATACCTTAATAATTGTCACGTTTTAACAATAAGTAGTTTTGCTAACCTGAAGCATTTACTATCTTAGTTTAGCCCTAGAAATGATAAAAGATTTTTAAATCAAATTAACTATTCAGGTAGTTTCCTGCCTGAGTAACTCAGAAGTCTGTAACAGAAAAACTGGCCTATTAAGTGTCATTTTTTATGTTATTATGAAAGATTAAGGTACTGCCAAGTTTTTAAAATTAATTAGAAAGTATGAAATCATTTATTACTATTTTTCATTTAATGTTGAAAATTCAAGCCCCACTCTCCTGACAGAAAATTTTTAAGTTTCGGTATTAAAATTATTGTATCTTCGGTGAATGTTAGGAAGCTAATTATTTTATGCATAATAGGGCAACTCATAAGGATCATACAAACAAAAAAACTTGGAAAAATCCTCAATTACATTTTTTTAATGTTAGGCTGTTTAGGGTGAACATTTCCAAAAAAAGGATAAAAAAAATCATAACTCGAAAACTACAAAAAATCGCGGAACATACATAGGGTATTTTCGGATACCCCTAGGTGTGAGGAATCAAAAAAAAATTTTATAACCTCACTGTTTGGACCATCCTGTATATTATAGTAAGGTCCTATAAAATAAATATATTATAAATTATATATTATTATTATAAATTATCCTATAATATATTACTAATATAAATTATTATTATTATTACAATAATTATGCTTTCTTCCTATCATCAATTTTGTTTGGGTTGTTGATGTTTTCATTCGCTGGCGAGCACGAGGCTAATTGTAATATTCAAAAACTGCAATTAACAAATTCTTTGGTGCCATAGGAACTTGGTTTATTCGTCCTTTAAGAAATTGACGACAAGTAAGTATTATAGACCATTATTAAACATAAATTGTACAAAGAAACTAAAATTTTGACGGCTCTAAAATTGTAACTAGCAATGAGATGCAGCGCAGAGAGTCGCGGGTTTGAGACCCGCACGGAACAAGTGAAATTTATGTGTGTAAACTGTCCCCACGATACAGGAGAAAATACTAGTTTAGAGGTAACATTTTAATTTCAAAAAAAGATATATTAAATATTTATATGTATATATCTTTGTGTAATTATGTTTATAAATATGTATCTTAGTATGTACTTATAGCTATTACGCATATATTATGTAAACATAGATATTTTTTACGTCAACTACGTATTATTAACGTAGTTGTTTGCACATTGCACCCATAATATCTTCTCTGTTTAGCCTAGAGGTAGACTGGTAGAGAATGCCTTGTTGCATTAAGTCCGCATTTTTGTACTAGGTATGCATACTAAGTAGCAGTAGTAGTAAACAGTCTCGTATACATCAAATCTCGAAAACGAGATTGTGCAACCAGTACGTGTTGCTAGTGATGACTTATGGATCTGAAACGTGATCCTTCACTGCTGGCCGTATAAGGAAGCTCAAGGTCACTCAGCGAGCTATGGAGAAGGATATGCTCGGGGTTTCTCTGCGTGGTAAACTTAGAAATGAGGATAGAGTAGTAGAGCCAGAGTAACCGACATAGCCCCACGGATTATTAAGCTGAAGTGGCAATGGGCCGGCCATATAGCTCGAAGAACCAACAACCGATGGGAAAGTAAGGCTCTCGAGTGGCAGCCTGGCACCGGTAGGCAAAGTGTGGGGCGGACCCCCTTTAGATGGAATGATGACATGGTAAGACATGCAGGAAGTCGATGGTTGCAGGAGGCTTAGGACCGTGCTCTATGTCATTCTTTACGGGAAGCCTATGTTCAGCAGTAGACTTTTGAAAGTCTGTAATGATGATGAACGATATGAAAGTCTAAATAAATAAATAAAATTATTATAAAAATATAATAAATATTATAATACATAAAGAAATTTTATCCCAATGTTATTGACTGATAGGTGTCGTTTTTAATGCTAAAGTGCTAGCGGAAAAGCTATAGAATTATGAAAAATGTCAAAGCTTAATCTCACAAATTGTTAACTGATACCATAATTGCTAGAACAAGAACAATGAGCAGACGCTAAATTGAAATGATTTACATAATATTGTCTGCTGTACGCCACGAAACTTTTCTCATTATCCTTTAGACGTCTAGATCTAGTCAATGAAGTCGTCTAGAACTAGATCATGAAACGGTTTTGTTACACTGCTGGACCACGACATCGGTCTTAATTAGGATTGCTTAGTGATATCTAATAAATATGTGGTCACAATGTTAGTGACTGCCCCGTTGGTTAAGAGTTCGATCATGGGGTCCCGGATTAAAATCCTAATTGGCAAAAAATCAGATATTGGGTTTTTTGTCAAGAAGGGTTTTGTAGCAGCCCGAAGTCGGGAAGTAAGTGGCGATACGCTCCTGTGCCTCAAAAAGCACGTAAAGCGGTTGATCCTGCGCCTGTTCTCTCTCCAGCCGTGTTGGATTGCAATCAGACTAGTGAGTCAGAGATTAGAGAGTAGCACCTGTGTGTTTGCGCATACACTTGGGCACTAATATTCTGTCCGCAGATGGTTAATATTTATTGAGACTGTCCGCCGTAACCAAAATTCAGTCTAGATAACATTATGTAGTTAGTATATACTTAGTATGACCATAAGTTTTGTTACGCATTAAATTCATATATTTTTCGAAAGAACAGTATAGTAGTAATATTCTTTATGTGTATGTACATAATTATTGAAGTTTGAAGGTGTAGCAGCCAGGCTAATCAACCCAAAACGGTAATAAATAACGTTACCCTGGTGCTACCATAACGCAGAAGGTGAAGGTCTGAAGAAAACATTTATTTACAAACTACCCCCGGCTACTGAGATACTGCGGGCTGCATATCGATGCGAGATAATTTGACGTATATATTTAACGTTCTAATATAGAAACAAGAAACAGCCGCAAATATCATCAGCGTCGCATCGTCTTCACACGCCGGCTAACTTCATGAATCCGTCGACCATTTTCGAGCCGTTTCTTCAACGCCGCAGCTTCGCTTCTTCTTGCTGTTCCGGAGATGTGTCCCACGCCGCCGCTGCTCGCCGATTACGCGCGCGCGTCGGTCTGCATCACTTATATAGCCCCGTCGAGCAACGCAGCTACGAGAAGCGATCCACGAGTCTTACGCCGGCAAATGGAGCGCGACATATAATAGTTGTACATAATATTTTATTGATTAATCTTCATTGGTCAAAATGTATAAATTCTAATTGGCTAAGTAAATAAAAGTAGCCGGGCATATAAATATAGGCAGGGTTCACTAAATAAACACCTTCAGTCGCCTGCACATAGTAAGGCATATCAAGAAAATAGTTTCATTCCTCCGCTCCTAGACCACTCGGAGTCTGTTAATAGTGGACCCATTCACCACTATTACATTGGTGACTTACCCCCACATGTTCGATCGGTACTAGCAGTGAGTGAAACATTCAGCACGCAGACCATCATCATCGGAAACACCACGACGAGCAAGACAACTCATTTTCATAAGCGAATTCACGACCGACATACGTCACATCAGTGGGAAGGACAACATAGTCGCCGACGCACTCAGTCGCATACCAATCGACAGTGTAACGTGTCCTACATCAATCGACTATTACAAGATCGCCGAAGCACAAGACAGAGATAGCGACAACATCAAACATCTATCGAAACAAAGTAACTTGACCATCAAGCAAGTTACAATGCCAATAACGCATCTACCTATCTACTGCGAAGCATCAACGTCAACCATGCCACCATACCTACCAGAAGAATGTCGTCGCGAAGTCTTCAATGCACTACACAACATCAGTCATCCAGGTGTTAGAGCAACCAGAAACTCATCACTGGAAAATTCTTTTGGCCTTCAATACAAGTGGATGTTGGCAACTGGGCGAAGCAATGCATTCAATGTCAAAAATACAAAGTACAAGGCATACATCAAGCAGCCTAGATTCATTTCCACCTACGGAGAGATTCGAACACCTGCACGTTGACATCGTTGGATCATTACCTACTTCACCGCAAGGACATCGTTACCTCGTAACAATGATCGACAGAACAACAAGATGGCCAGAAGCAATACCCACCGATGATACATCAGCTGAATCCGTCGCGAAGATAATTTATGAAAATTGGATTACTCGTTTCGGATCACCAAAACCATCACAACGGATCAAGGAAGAAACTGAAAGCAACCTATTCCTCAAACTTCTTCAAACTATGGAATACATAAGACACGTACAACGGCATACCATCCTCAATCAAACGGAATAGTCGAACGATGGCATCGAACATTGAAGACCGCACTCAAAACTCGTTTATCTCAACATACAAAGTGGATTGATGAGCTACCTACAGTGCTACTTGGACTACGAGCAACACCGCGTGGAGACACTAGTCTTAGCGCCGCTCAGCTAACCTATGGCTGCAGCATAAGACTACCGTGTGACTTCTTCACTTCAACATCGTCAAATAATCAAGAAATGAATTACGACTTTGTAACTCAACTTCGAGAATCAATCAACAAAGTCTTATCGTCGAAACGCACATCATCACACGGAAATAATAAATCAGTATTCATTCATCAAGATTTGAAAACATGCAAGCAAGTTTTTGTAAGAAACGACGCAGTGAAGAAACAATTTCAACCTACCTACGATGGACCGTATAAAGTATTAGAGCGAAATAGCAAGACTTTTAAATTACAAATACCCGGAAGAAATCTACAATTATATCGATCGACCGACTAAAGCCTGCCTATATTATTAACGAGGATACTTCAGAGGTTCATCATCATCATCATCATCATCTCAACCACAAGGAAGCTTGAAAACCCATCACCTACATCAACCCAGATCAAACCTATTTTAAAATTACGAGCCATGGGCGAGTCGTCAACTTCCGGTACGCTTTCGCTAGAGAGTGATGTAGCCAAGGCTAATCAACCCAAAACGGTAATAAATAACGTTACCCTGGTGCTACCATAACGCAGAAGGTGAAGGTCTGAAGAAAACATTTATTTACAAATTACCCCCGGCTACTGAGATATTGCGGGCTGCATATCGATGCGAGATAATTTGACGTATATATTTAACGTTCTAATATAGAAACAAGAAACAGCCGCAAATATCATCAGCGCCGCATCGTCTTCACACGCCGGCCAACTTCATGAATCCGTCGACCATTTTCGAGCCGTTTCTTCAACGCCGCAGCTTCGCTTCTTCTTGCTGTTCCGGAGATGTGTCCCACGCCACCGCCGCTCGCCGATTACGCGCGCGCGTCGGTCTGCATCACTTATATAGCCCAGTCGAGCAACGCAGCTACGAGAAGCGATCCACGAGTCTTACGCCGGCAAATGGAGCGCGACATATAATAGTTGTACATAATATTTTATCGATTAATCTTCATTGGTCAAAATGTATAAATTCTAATTGGCTAAGTAAATAAAAGATATTACAATTGGTTAACTAAGGATGTAGCCGGGCATATAAATATAGGCAGGGTTCACTAAATAAACACCTTCAGTCGCCTGCACATAGTATGGCATATCAAGAAAATAGTTTCATTCCTCCGCTCCTAGACCACTCGGAGTCTGTTAATAGTGGACCCATTCACCACAATTACAAAGGAATATTTAAATACAATTTAATAAGGGTTTTTTTTTACAAAAATGAAGCGTCGTGACTCTTTATTTTTTATAATGCAGGATGATAAGCACGTTGAATTTTAACTTCTTTATAACTGTAAACATACAATAAAAATAAAAATAAAGTAAATTAAAAAATACAATGATAAATATAATTTTGCATCTTTTAAGAGCACATTTCTTTGTCTTCCATTAAAGTATCGAGAAAGTAAGTACCTGGGTCGATACACTCTGTTAAGTTGCAGGGACTGATTTGGGACATATCCTCTATATTTTGATATAGTTATTGATAAGATCAGCATCTAGCTTCATCATCATTCAAACATCACGGGGTCACCCCGATCTGTAAAGTTCTTCGTAACTTAAATATTAAAATTATTTATGTACACCAAGTACCTGTCAGCGCTTGATTCCTATCTTTTAAAGTGCTCCATACTTCTTTTAACTATTATTTATTCTGTGTCCATACTAAATTTGTGTTAAACGTTACCGTGATTGTTAAATTACTTTACACTGTAATTTAACAATCACGGTGAAAACTAATATGGTAAAGACAAATCCTTCGTCATAAATTTAAAAACAAAAAAAAAAACAAACGCATTTTAAACAATTATAAAATTAGTTATTTTACAATAAAAGGTTATTGTACTCGTATATGACTACACATATAATCGTGTAGTGGCGGTTTGAGAATATTCATTATCTCATATTATACGATGGGTGACGTAAGAGGGAAGAAACAAACAAAAGGGTGGCAGCAACGTATTTGCTGCGGTAAAAAACTGCCACCTTCCAAGCGTGGCAACTATGGCAACTATTCCTCTTAAGAGGCAATTTATGGCGAGGTCTATGTTCAGCATTGGACTTTGATAGGCTGTATTGAATGAATGAGCACATATGAGCTTT
The DNA here is from genome assembly GCA_029286625.1 of Parnassius orleans. Classification (NCBI taxonomy): domain Eukaryota; kingdom Metazoa; phylum Arthropoda; class Insecta; order Lepidoptera; family Papilionidae; genus Parnassius; species Parnassius orleans. Next base: position 147,921 of record JAGSMP010000669.1, read on the forward strand.
TCTTCTAATAATATTATGGCGGATCGTATATATGAGGTTTTTGGCAGAAAAAGTATTACTTTTCTTATTTGGTCTATTTAAGACCGTAGCTGAACCTACGCTTTCTTGTGCAATTTTATTTTTATTTGATAATTATTTCTTAAAACCGATAATCACACTCACTTCGCATAACAATAGTGTCGATTAACGTAAGTAATGCTAATAACCCGGCGTCAGTAAGGTAGAAAATTATCACACTGTTTGACATTCGGTGGTTCAAAATTACCCCCTTATTTTTAAATTATTAATTAAACTAAATTTTTTGGAGTAATTTAGTAAAAAGCCTCATTAAAATCCAAAATCATAAAAGTACAATATCACTTAACGGTTAGCCACCGCAGTATATTTGACCTGATGATTCCTCGTTTAGAGGCAAAACACGTGTCATATTATCAACGGTGGTGTCTTTATTAGTAGTGGTGTTGGGAGTAGTGGTGACGGGATTAGTGGTGACAAGATTAGATTTAGATTGATTATTAGATTAGATTAGATAGTGCATCCAATTAATGGAGGGCGGTAGGTGCTCTTCAAAGTAGGAAAGACATAACATATTATATTTTTTCAAAACGCGGATTGTTTGGGCACTACTGTTACCATTGTGAAGAAGATTACGAGAATTGCAGCAGATAATCTCCGGCCGGAGGCGTCTTTAAGAAATACACCTCTTAGGCATAGCAAGCTGGTAAGCCCACTAGACATTTCTGGGGACAGTGATGCCAGAAAAGCCAATGGAGCAAAACCGGGAACAACCTTGCTCACCTCTGAATTAGCTATCGAAGGCATGCAGTAGCGTGAACACGAATATTAGCTAATTAATTTTTAACATCTTTAAAAAATATATTGTGTGAGACGCACGAATGTATATATCTATACCTTATATGATATAGAATAAACACTAAAAATATTAACGTACACCTATTCACATAATTTCGTGAAACTATACGATTTCACGTGAAATATGTTTGCTGCCTTGGTCACGTTCCAAGACTATAAAGCACTTAGCAGGCTAAATTGTTACCTACGCTTTTGCCGTTTAATTTATAATAACGTATCGTTATCCCAATTTCACTTCTACGAGTATAAATTAAAACATTTCAAGATAGATATATTTTTAAGAACGATAATGTTTCATGTTGTATGTGTGAATATATGTATGTATATGCATAAATTTGTTTTTGAATGTTTATATATTATTTCATTATGTGAACCATTTCTATATTCAGCCCGTATCTCCTAAGCTAATCGGTGTATTTCCACAAAATGACATCAGAATAAATTTGTCGCAAAAGCGCGGAAAAAACTGTATGACGTTACTAAAAATGGTAAAAAAGATCTGCCCACAACTAACAACTAAAAAAATAGTAAGCAAGCTTAGCACGAAAGCCTTCTTTTACAAAATTGCGTTATGAACGAAATAACAGACCAACTGATGGTAAGTGGCTACTGCAGTCCATGCAGCTGCAGCACAACCTGTAACCATTTTTAAATAACGATGGCTGCAGATACTCTAAAGACCAAGTAGAAATACCTCGCAGTCTTTAATTACTATTCTACCCTACCCAGACGGACACATAGTAGTAGCCCATTTTGTTCTGCGATTGACGTAAAAGGCGCAAAAATTAAATTCTAGAAATATGTAACCATCTCGTTTACGCAAGACCACGTAATAAAATACCCGCCATATCACGTAATAACGTAAATAGAATGGCTACGTGGATCAGCGTCATAGGTGCAAGACGTCTGGTAATTCGATCGACAATCCGCTTAAAAGCGTGGGGCTTAAAACAAATTCTCATCAATCTATCATGCTACAAGAGAAGAAGCTTCTACCCAGCATTGCGTTATAAGCTGATGGTGAAGAATGAACATAAAATCTTATATAATATTTGACATAGTTAGATAGTCCCCCATGTAGTGGCGGGTAAGAATACCCACTACCCCATATCTTCCCGTGGGTGTCGTTAGAGGCAACAGAGGGACACTGAGGCAGAAGATGGGCAGCAGCATCTTTCTGATAACAGCAAAATAACAATAAAAAACTGCGGTTGCCAATCCGCTCGCCAAGCGTGGTAACTATGGCAATTTACCCCCCATGATTAAAGTTACGAAGAGACGGCCCCAGTCCCCGGCAGCCCTGCTGTTCCTGGCTACTGTGGCGACCATGGTAACGGCGGGGTAGGGGGTGCTAAGAATCTCCGGGGGAAGTTTGGTTGCCACCTAAGACGACTCGACCTGCAACATATAACGCACACACCCTGAGGACTGACGAGAATCCTGGAGCTGGAAGAAGAGATAGGCAAGTTGCGCTGGAATATCATAGGATTATCTGAGGTCCGAAGAGAGACATGGTAATCCTCGAATCTGGAAACTTGTTTTATCACCGGGAAGGCGACCATCTGTCCCAAAGAGGTGTTGGATTTATCGTCCACAAGTCTCTCGTTAACAACGTTGTAAAGATTGAGAGTGTGTCGACGAGGGTTGCGTTACCTTATACTTAGAATCTCCAAATGGTATTCGCTGATGGTCATACAGGTTTACGCACAGACCTTGGCACATCCCGATGAGGAGGTGTAGGAAATGTATGAGGATATATATAGAGCCATGCATTCCTCCAAAACCCACTATACGGTGTTAATGGGAGACTTCTACGCAAAAATAGGCACAAGTGAGAACAGTGAGCTGAAGGTAGGGAAATTTAGAATAGGGCAACGGAACCCAAGGGGCTAGCAGCTGACCGACTTCATGGAGAAAGAGGGACTCTTTATGATGAACTCTTTCTTCCAGAAGCGGCCCCACAGGAAGTGGACCTGGTCGAGCCCCGACGGTTCGACAAAAAATGAGATTGACTTCATTATAACGACCAGACGACTACTGTTCAGTGATGTCTCAGTGATTGCAAGGATGAAAACCTGCAGCGATCACCGAACGCACACTGAGAGGCCCACTGAAACTAAACGTTAAGTTGGAGAGGTCACGTCTAATGAAGTCAACGCTCCGTCCCCCTCGTGCTCTAATCCAAAGTCCCGAAACCTTTCAGGTCGAGCTACAAAACCGTTTTCAGTGCCTAGAAGATTGCAATTCAGTGGACGATATGAATGACAAACTCGTGGAAACTGTACATGCGTTCGGAGCTAAGTTTTGCAAGACCCGTCGCAGAAGAACACAAAAACTCTCCGATCACACTCTTAATCTCATGGCTGTTAGACGAGAAATGAAGCTGCAGTCTTCAGTACCATATCAGTCAATAGATTTGACAGCATACAGGAAACTGAACAGACAGTTCTCCTAATGCGTGAGGCGGGATTTACGCAACTTTAATACTGCTCGTATTGAAGAAGCGATAGAGCGGAAACAGGGCTCCAAAGTCTTTACTAGAGATCTGTCTGCCAGAAAGAGCCAACTGTGGAAGCTGAAGACCGAATGTGGCAGCATCGTTTCCGGTACACCTGAGATTTTGAGTGAGATTGAGAGGATCTATTGGCAGCTGTACACATTATCGTTGGAGCCACATGCAAGTGCGAGTAACGATCCAAGACCAAGTCTTATTCGACACTATACCGAAGATATTCCGGATGTCAGTCTGAGCGAGATTAGAATGGCTCTCCAGCACCTTAAAAACGGCACGGCCCCAGGCGAGGATGGAATTACAGCGGAGCTTCTGAAAGCAGGTAGAAAACCGGTACTTGCAGTCCTTCAGAAGCTCTTTAAGTCCGTTCTCCATGGTGGCACTACACCGAAAGCGTGGAGCACTCTTGAAGAACTACAGACCGATTTCCCTTCTGAACTGCCTCTACGTGCTGTTTTCGAGAGTCATTATGAATCGTCTCGCATGCAGACCTGACGACTTCCAGCCTCCCGAATAAGCCGGTTTCCGAAAAGGCTTTAGCACCATAGACCACAAATTTACCCTTCGGTAAATTTTACTTGTCCGAAGAGTACAATTTGCCACTATGTCTGGCGTATGTAGACTATGAGGGGGCCTTTGATTCCGTCGAAATTTGGGCGGTGCTGCAGTCCCTTCAGCGGTGCCAAGTTGACTGTCGGTATACGTACTATAAGTGTGTATAGAGTATTTTCTCAGAGACTATTTTCCGTAGTTAGATAGCGTAAAAGAAATATTATATCTTAAATTATATTTCTTCTTTACTATCATCGTCATCATCATCATCATCATTACAGCCCTTCACAAGTCCACTGCTGAACATAGGCCTCCCTCACGGAATGCCACAAAGCACGGTCCCGAGTCACCTGCATCCAATGACTTCCTGCATGTCTCACCAGGTCGTCACTCCATCTAGTGGGGGGTATAGTGGCCTCTAAAAAGCTTGGCGTGCTCAGTAGAGCGGGGCAGTATTTTATGCCGGCACACCGCCTGCAACTGTACAAGGCGCAAGTTCGGCCTCACATGGAATACTGTTCCCATCTCTGGGCAGGGCTCCCAGTGCCAGCTCCTTCCTATTGACCGCATTCAGCGCAGAGCGGATCGAATCGTAGACGACCGAGTTTTTTCCGATCGGCTTGACTCACTAGCACTGCGTAGAGATGTTGCATCTCTTTGCGTATTTTATCGCATGTACCACGGGGAGTGCTCTGAGGAATTGTTCGAACTAATTCCAGCCGCTCAATTTCAGCATCGCACATCGCGACAAAACTCGCGATACCATCCATACCATACCATACGGTGATAGAATAAGTTGCCGGATTCGAGGATTACCGTTTCCTCCCCCACTCTTCGGACCTCGGATAGTCCTATTATATTCCAGCGTAACTTATCTATCTCTTCTTCCAGCTCCAGGATCTTCTCGTCAGTCCTCAGGGTGCATGCGGTATATGTTGCCAGGTCGAGTCGTCGTAGGTGGCAACCGAATCTCCACCTTAGATTCTTAGCACCCCCTGCCCCGCCGTTACCATGGTCGCCACCGTAGCCAGGAATAGCGGGGCCACCGGGGACTGAGGGCCGTTTATTTGTGTCGTTGCTCATGGGGGTATATTGCCATAGTTGCCACGCTTGGCGAGCGAGTTGGTAACCGCAGTTTTTTATTGTTATTTTGCTGTTATCAGAAAGATGCTGCTGCCCTTCTTCTGCCTCAGTTTCCCTCTGTCGCCTCTTAATGGGTATTCTTACCCGCCACTACACAGGGCGTATCAGTCTGGAAAAATTGCTGGTGGTATTCGATTCCACAAGGAAGTTATGCGAGGAAGAAAAATTTTTCTAAATCACACAGTAGTGGACCGCGAATTGCCCAGATGTTACAGATGGTATTTCGAGTTCTGTCGCGATGTGCGATGGTGAAATTGAGCGGCTGGAATTAGTCTGAACAATTCCTCTGAGCACAATCTCCGTGTTAGATACGGTAGAATATGCAAAGAGATGCAACATCTCTTCACAGCGGCAGTGAGTCAAGCCGATCATAACGAGCTCGGTCGCCGACGATACGAACCGAACTGCGCTGGATGCAATGAAATGGAAAGAGCTGGCATTTGGGAGCCCCGGCCCAGAGATGGGAACAGTATTTCAATCAGTGTGGCCGAACCTGCGCCTTGTAAAGTTGCAGGCGGTGTGCCGGTATGAAATACTGTCCCGCTCTGCTGAGCACGCCAAGCTTTTTAGGGGCCAATTTGGCTTTCTCTTCCAAGTGACTGCAAAACTGCACGTCATTCAATATATGAACCACCGAGGATTATAATACTGTCTGAGGCAACAAGGGCAGTGCCCTGAAAATTAGAAGGCACGACGAAGGGGTTCTTTTTAGCGGTAAACGCGCAAACTTGTGTGTTCTGGGGATTAAGCTGGACTAAATTTAGTCGCCCCCAATCCGAGACTTTGTTCAACAAAGTCTCGACTTCAGACACTAGTTTGTTCCGGTACTCGGCGACGTTTTCCTGAGAGATATTAGCACGGCCGATGTATAAGGCATCACCAGTGCTGTCGTCTGCATAGCAATGAATGTTACCAGTTTGCAACATATCATTGATATGCAGAAGAAACAGCGTTGGTGATAGCACGCAGCGTTGTGGAACACCAGTGCTAATAGTCTTGTAATCAGAACATGTTCCGTCTACTACGACCTTAATGCTCCGATCAGGAAGAAAACTGGTGATCCAATTGCACAATTTATCGGGAAGCCCATAGGAAGGAAGCTTCGAAAGAAGCGCTTTGTGCCAAACCCGATCGAAGGCCTCCGCTATATCCAGACTAACCGCCAAAGCCTCCTCCTTGGACTCGGTCGCCTGCGCCAATCTGTGTGTCAGGTAAACAACCAGTTAATTTGTTGTTAAAACTAAACTGATATTTTGAATTGCGAGAGTTGATCTTACCAGTTTAGCTATTAAATATACTCCATGTCATTTATTTTATTAGACGCCGTCTTAATTTTTTGCTCAAAAGCAAAGAATTGGTTGTGGAGCACACTCTTTTAAATATTTTGAATATTTTTTTACATATTCCCTAAATTCGACGCTAGATTATATGACGCTTCGGTGGCTCGGGATATTATCACCAGCATGCTTAAAAAGATGTATAACTTCGCCTCCAAGTCCTTCAAGAGAGTTATTGCCAAGGCAAAATATGAGCACATTAGCAGAATTAGCGAGAAATTGGTTCGCTTTTCTTCGGGAACCCATGCATTCTGGTCTCTCGCCAAGACTGTCTAAGGGAATTTCTGTAAGACATCACTACCATCTCTGCACATGGAGGACGAGCCACTGGCCCACGCCGCAAAAGAAAAAGCCGACCTTTTAGGCTCCCTATTTGCATCCAACTCGACTCTCGATGATGGGGGGAACACAACACCGACCATCCCGCAGAGTGAGTGCTCTATTCCCGATGTGCGATTCACACAGTACTCATTACGCAAAGCACTCCTCTCCCAGGACATCCACAAGTCGAGTACTCCTACTCCCTAGGCGTTGTCCAGAATTCATGGAAGACAGCTTTCGTGGACCCGATCCCTAAAAAAGGTAATCGCTCTGATCGTTTCAACTACAGGCCTATCGCCATCAACTCCCTGTTCTCGAAAAACTACCTACCTATCCTATGTGATTAGTATATTGTAAAAATTTTCAAATTTATGGGTTTAATCTTCAAAGGTAAACATTGAAAATACATGTAAATATTGAATAATAGTAGCAATAATAATGTGATATTATGTTGTTAGTGAAACCCACGCAAGTTCCGTCTTACACAATGTTCTATCCAAGGCCGTTGATTGTGTTCACCATGAAACATTATTCAGTAAACTTCAACACTACGGTGTAAGAAGTGATGCTCTAAAATTTATTAATTCATATTTAAGTAACAGAACGCAAAAAGTTGTCATTAACAGTATCAGCTCTTCCGGGTCAATGGTAAAAATAGGCATGCCTGAAGGTTCAATTCTTGGCCCCTTTCTATTTCTTGCATATAATAATGACTTACCTTACATAGTAGGGGTAACCATGATATAGTTTTATTAGCTGATGACACTTCTTTAATTTTCAAATTAAAACGACAATTACTAAAATATATAAAATAAAGTAAATAATGTTATATCTAAATTAGTAAATTGTTTCATTATTAATAATTTGCATTTAAATGGCAATAAAACGATATTTATAAAATTCATGACTCCAAATGTCAAACAAATACTTCATAATTTTAAATGGGAAGGAACTGAGTCTTCTCGATACCACCATTTTCTTGGAATCACACTAGACGTTTTAAGGAGCCCCCATATATCAAAACTAGCAAGCAGACTTAGTTCTGCAGCATATGCTGTAAAAAATATTAGAAATCTTACCAGTGTTGAAACAGCTAGACTAGTTTACTTTAGCTATTTCCATAGCATAATGTCGTATGGTATTTTGCTATGGGGACACGCGGCTGATACTGAATTTATATTTGTTTTACAGAAGATGGCCATAAGAGCAATTTATGATTAAAATCCTGAAGAGTCGCTGCGAAAGAAATTAAGAAAATTAATATATTAACTTTGGCCTCTCAATACATTTATGAAAATGTAATGTACGTACACAAAAATAAAATTAGTATTACAAAAATAAGTGATTTTCATAATGTAAATACTAGGATCAGACACAAGCTAGTAGTATCAGTTACTCGAATCCAGCGAGTCAGTAATTCATTCTTGGGGCGATGTACATACGCTTTTATAACAAAATCTCAGAAAATATACAAAATTTTACCTGCTCAAAGTTCAAAAACTTTATTAAACTAAGTTTGTATAAAAAGGGTTATTATAATATTAAGGAATCTATGGATAATAATAACCCCCGGGAATCAGGTGATCGCCACGAAGCTATTTCTATTTTTTTTTGTGTTTTATTAGTTGTGTAACATACATGATTGTAACCTGTTATTTTTTTTAAAGTCCCAATGGGTTTTTTGCTGGTTTTTCCCAGGACAGAGGTTTTTGTTTCTCGAACCAGTGGTAATTAAAAAAAAGTGACGTTTAATAAGTATTATTTATAATCTATATTGAATAAAAAGTTTCAGTTTCGTCAGCCCAGGCCTGATAAAACTCCTGCTTATTGCATAATGCAGTGTTACAGGAGCGACCAAACTAAGGCTGAGATCTGCCTCCGATGGGTACAACAGATAATGGAATAAATATATCCATTCCCTGTAGCACCGAAAGTAAGGTAGGATGCAAAGAAAGACCGCATTTCGTCCCAATCCGCATACCTGTAATGCCAAACACGGCGGCAGCCTGCAGAAAGCAACCACGTAGGGAGCGTGAGTGGCACCACACTCCGGGTCAGAAAATGGTCCGAAACCTGATATCCATCCGGTTGAAAGGTCAGCAGTAGGTCCAACAGGGAAGGTGTATGATCCTCCACATCTGGAATCTGCATAGGCGAAGTAACCAGTTGTGTCAGACCATATGCCAAGGCAAAGTCATAAACAGATCTCCCCGCATGATCGGTTAAACCTAAACCTAGCCATTCAGCGTGGTGGGCGTTAAAATTGAATATAACGATCTCTGCGGATGGGACCTATTGTAGCAAGGAATCTGTAGCCTTTTGGATGTGGTCGATGAGTCGGTCTGTGTCGACATTGCCGCTATGGGACCTATAGATGCACCCGTATATGCCGTGGTCGTCGCTATCTACGCGCATCCAAAGGATGGACAGAGCCTTACCTTCAAGACTGCCGAGGCGTTGAGAACAGAGTTGAGAACAGAGACAGAGAACAGAGAATCAGATAATTGGTTTATTTTGGCATCTCTTTTTGATATTTCCTCTCTCAATTAATGATTTTCTGATAACAATTTTTCCACTTCCAGGTCAGCACTTTCAAGCTTAGTTTCCAAATTTTGCAGTTTTAATTTCATTTCCATCCATTGCTAAATAGTTATTTTCGGGACAGCTACGATTTAAAGCGGCGTCTACAGAAATCAACGTTTCACCTAAGTCGTCAATTTGAGAAATTGATTGCGAGCTGCTATCACTTATAGGTAGATTGAGTTAACTTAATGATTTCTTATATTTACGCGAACACTACACATTAAATAAAACTATTTTTACAGATTTTATCGCGTTTACTTTACTATTATAATTTCCGACGTTTCGGGTGCTTTACAGTGACCCATGGTCACGGGCGGGACTGCATGCCTACTTATCTCGTATCTGTCGCTCAAGCACAAAAAAGATATTAGTAAGTCCCTCCCAGAATAATACCTGTGATTATAATACAAAAAAGTATACTACTAATATATTATTTAGTACTCCCAAAGTAAGTGCCCCATCTACGATTACAAATATACCATTGTGTCACAACCCCAGTGAGGTAAAAGGAATCAAGCGGCAAAAGAATATTAACAATATGAACAAGTCGCCACTATGAGACATAACAAGCCAACAAGAGAACAAATTAACAAATCTCTGTTATAACACAGCAGAACAAGAAGAAGATATTTATGCTTGGTATTAACAAGTTTAATGAAACAAGATCCATTGCATTATTGTTATTTTTGCATGGAGATTTAGATATCTGCCATTATCTTCTAACTGGACACGGAATAGAACCTCTCATGATGGGACTAAAGGCCAAACTTATTGATTATACAATGGAAAACTACTGCATATTATTAATAGGCGATCAAGATTTCAAGTCCCTTATAAATTACTTTGAATTAATACCATACATTCGATAAACATTATCAGAAATTACACATACAAACATCATCTTCTGTCTATCTACCTTTAAATACTGTAAATTTGGAGATTTATTTAACTGGCGAGTAAAAGTTTTTAATAACTTACTACATCTAGATGTAATGACACAAGAGTATGCATACCTAATTGACTCTAACCTGAATCTAGAACATGATTATACGATGTTTAAAAAACACACAGGTATCATAAATAACTATGGAACGCAAGCCATATTCAGAGACATTGATTCACTTATGTGTGAAATTGAAGATTATGGCCATAAGAAAACATTAGAATCCGTGACAGAATTTCAGAGTGATCAAAATGAACCATGCTGCCTCGCCAATTCTGAAAAATATGTTTTTAGATAATAAAATAACGATTATTTACCAAAACATTCAAAGTTTTAATAACAAACGGCATTTATTGGAAGCTTGGACATATAAAGATAAAAATATACACGCTATTTGTCTATCTGAAACCTGGATCAACTCTGCGAAACTTGACCTACTCAAAGTACAAGGTGGAGGTGTTTGTTTACTAGTGAAATATGAAATAGATTACATTGAACGAAACGATTTAAACGCTATGTCTATAGAACCTATAATTAAAAATATTTGGCATAGAAATACCAGTTTTTAATTTATTAGTAATAAATGTATACTGGCCAAACAGCAACAGAATGCCTGATACTTTTTACAGTGTATTAGAAAAGCTCTTACAACGAATACAGCAAAAAAAAAAAAAACGTTATAATAGGTGGAGATTTTAACGTAGATGTGCTAAAACGTAGTTTTAATTTCATTCAACATGTTCAAGAACCAACTAGGGTAACAGAGACTACAGCTTCATGCTTAGATTTAACACTCACAAATTTTGATGTCGAACAAGTCGTAATTAATATTGTAGAGTTGAGTCTCTCTGACCACTAAGGAGTTATAGTTAATATACCTACAAAAGAACTAAACATACTCGTACGTAATACGTGGATTCTAGAAAAAAGATTCTATAGGTAGTGAAATAAATATCCAACATTTCGAATTTAAATTAAGAGAAGTAGACTTTAGCAAAATAATTACCATTGATAAAAACATTTATAAAATTAAAACTCATTTTGTAATAAAATTAATCACATAATAAATAAAAAGCCATGGCTTACAAATTGAATAAAAACATCGTGTAAAAATAAAAGACTTAAAAAAATTATGATCTCAAACAAAAATCCAGTACTAAACATGTATTATAAAAAATTCTCAAAAATACTAAAAAAAAAACTATAAATATTTCTAAAAAGAACCATAATATTAAAAGAATAAAGAATTCAGACAACTTAATAAAATCAATGTAGAATGTTGTAAAAGAGCACACTAATAAGCTTACACAAAATGAAAAGAACATAAAATTAAATGTCCAAAGTAGTATCACTTCGGACCCTGTTCAAATAGTCGATTGTTTCAAGTATTTATTTTTATCGGTTGGAAATGATAATGCTACTTTTGGCTCAACAGGTGCAACTGGCGAGCCTGTCCAGTATAAAACTTATTATTTTTACAACTCGCTACCAATCAAGAAATTATAAAAGCTATACGTAATTTAATATAATAATATCGGTCATTATGAATTACCGCCTTGTCTAATTAGAAAATGCGCCAAAAACTAGCTTCACTTATGACATTCTTAATAAATAAAAAATTTCAATAATTAAACCACTCCATAAAAAAGGCTCTAAAACTGACTGTAATAACTATCGCCCGATTGCTATTCTTTATTTAACGTTTTCAAAAATATTTAAATCTGCTATGTCTAATCAACTGTACTGTTACTGCGAAAAGTTCAATATATTAAATGATAATCAATATGGCTTTCACAAAAACAGATCAACAACTACAGCAATACACAAATATGTCAATGAAATACTAAATATATTCAATAAAAAGAAAAATTGATTGGTATTTTACTGGACATGACCCAAGCCTATGATCGAGTTCGATTTGACATACTTTTACGGAAATTACACGGAATAGGAGTAAGAGGCCCAACCTACAACTGGTTCGAGTCATACCTTACCAATCGAAAGCAGTGTGTAGAGATAGAACACCATAACCTAACCAGTGAAAACGTGATTAAAGTCAGATCTAAATTTGCACCGGTCACTAAATCAATACCACAGGGTAGTGTTCTCGGCTGTTTATTATTTTTAATTTATATTAATGATTTGCCAAAAATAACCAAAGCTCCTGTACCTTGTTCGTCGATGATATTTCTGTAGTCATCCCATTCGATAACAATAATAATAATAACAATCTCTTCAGGCGTAGGGAAGTGACGACCCCATCGCCCGCTGACGTAACGGTTATGTGACAAAACTGCTACGTCAGCACAGTCAGTCAGCGCCTTGCCATGAGGTGTTAGTGCCGTGCCTCGGCAAAAGTGAAGGTGCAAAGGCCCGCTTGTGCACATGGTCTCAACATGAAACGGTGCCGGGTCTGGGCGTCTCCCGTTAACTGACGCCCATTACATGGATGATGGAATTGAGGAATACGCGCAAAGGCCGCTGCAGGTCGCCAGGGCGCGTCTGGAGCTGGCGCTGGACGCGACAGCATGCGAACCGCCAGCCGATCACGAGGCTGCGACCACCCAGCAGACCCTCGCATCATCATCCCCACCTGCTGGCTTGGTGTCGGCAGGGTCTTTGCGGGCCCAGCAATCGGCACCCGCCACTGGTGGAATACGCCGCATGCGATGGACAATTCGAATGAACAGCAACGCATTGCGGGCGTATTTTAGGGCGAAAGGGGGAGAAGTTAGAGGTTTTGCGTACCGGGCTAGGATGCATCGACTTTTTGCTGAGCTGGAGCCATCTATAACCGTCACCGAGCAAAACCTGGCAGACCAAGTTCGGTATATCTTGCGCTCAAACATATTTGATGGCACCGAACTCGAACGGCTACGACGTGAGGCTGTTTCCTCATCGTATGAAAATACTACGACTGTGAATGTGGCGCACACGTGGATGCCGCCGTGAACCCCCCAGTTGTGGCTGATTCAGACGATGATGATACAATCGCCCAGGAACTAGAACTAGAGCAAATGAGGAGTACATTGGAAGAGGCGATTGTGGAAACGCGCAGTACGACTCTCGAAAATCAACCGCGACTTCCTCGCATAACCCAAGCGGAATCGGATGTCGTGACGGCCTGAACCCATTGCTGGCAACCTATTTGGAAACCAGCTGGGACCTTTGCGATACGGACTCAATAGTCTTTGGCGCCGTTTGGCAGTTTCCGCATTGTTGGTGCCAAATTCCCACGTCTGGACGTGCTACTGGGCAAAGTAGCGCTATACCAGCCTGAGAAGAAGGATTGAGGACCGTGTCGCAAGGCGGGCCCTCATCGGCAGACTGATAAGTCTTCAGGTCGGGCAATAATAGGTTGAGAATGTGCGCACCGTTAGGATGGCGTTTGCTGGGACAAAGTCAGTTTGTCCCAGCCGGATATAACGCAAAACTGACGGAGCGCATAGACGACCTGAAGCAGAGAATCGCGCTTGGGGAAAGTGGATTCGGCGATATACCGAGAGGTCAAGACGGTTCAACCAAAATCGTCTCTTCCAGAGTGATCAGAAGAGGCTCTATGAGTCATTGCAGCGACTAATGGTAAATGGAACGGGCCCAGCACCGAATCAGCCCGACACTGTTGCATTCTGGCGCGGCCTGTGGTCAGAGCCCGTAAACCACAGCGAGGGCCCTTGACGGAAGTTGTGGCGAGTCAGTGCGAGTAAGGCGCCCATGGACCCCGTCATCATAACGCCGGATGACGTAGCGAGGGCGGTCCGTAGGCCCTGAACTGGAAAAGTCCGGACTCGACGGACTGCATCACTACTGGCTGAAGGGTTCGTGGTGTCACGCTGTACTTGCCCGACAGTTTCAAAGAGCCTCTTCACTACTGGGATCACTCATTTGGTTTCTAAAGACCATGATTCCACAGACCCTAGCTAATACCGACCGCCCCATTACGTGTCTACCCACCATGTATAAGACACTGACATCCATTTTGAGTACGCCAATCATTCGTCACCTGGACTTAAATCAGGTGATGTCGCCCGCTCAAAATGGATGTCGGGCGTGGTCGGAACCAAGGAACCACCTCATTGACGCGGTCATTGGCAAAGTGGTTAAAACTGTCGGAACTTCTCCGCCGCCTGGATAGACTATAAAAAGGTATTCGATTTTGTGCCCCATACATGGCTAAAGAGGGTCCTCTAGCTTTACAAGATTGACTGTACAAGAGTACCGGGCAGTGTATGGGGCAATGAGTACAACTTTTGTCATCTAGGCGAGCGGATGACGAATGGAAAGCCACATAAGGATAAGAAGGATATCTTCCAGGGCGATTGTTTGAGTCCAATCTGAGTTTTGCCTCCCCTGAACCTCTCAGTACCTCACTGGAGGACTCCGGGAGGATTTCAGCTTCGGAAAGGAGGTAAAAGTGACCCAACTTTTCTATATGGATGATCTCAAATTATTCGCCTCAGTCGCTCCCATCTTATGGAATTGCTAAACATCACTTGTGATTTTAGTAATTCTATTAGAATGGAGCTGGGACGGATAAGTGTGCGGTCCTCCATGTTGAAAGGGAAGGTTGTTAACTCTGAGGGCATAGACTTATCTATGCCCATCAACATAAGGACCCTTTCTGAGGCTGAAACATACCGATACCTGGGTATGTCACAGAACATCGGTATCGATGAGGCGGTATGAAGGTCAGTTTGCGATATGTTTTATGCACGCTTGACCAAAGTGCTTACAGCCTTTTGTCCGGTGTTAATAAGACACACGCATATAACGGTTGGGTCATGCCTATTCTCATATATACCTTTGGCATACTTAGGTGGACTCAACTGAACTTAACGCCCTGGATAGAAAACCGCATTACATATGACGTCCCATAGGATGCATCACCCGAGATCGTCGATAATGAGGCTGTACTTGCCGCGGAAACATGGTGGGCGTGGCTTTTAAGCGCGCTTACCATGCATAATCGCGAAGTGTGCAGCCTCCGTAATTACTTTCTGACGAGATCGGATGATCCATTCTATAGGGACGTCATTTCTTGTGATAAAGGACTTACCCCTCTATCCTTGGCCAACGAGCAATGGCAAGACCCGGCAGTACAGAGCATTTCCGACCGGGAGACCGTAGGAAGGAGCTCCACGGGAGGTTCTACGGCTCTACATGTGCCTTTCTGTAGACACAGTTGCTTCCCTCCACTGGCTACGTTTTGGTGACCTCTTTGGGGAAACCGAGGCTTTTGTCTGTGCGATACAGGATCAGGTTATTAAGACCAACAACTATCGGAAATACATCCTAAGGAATGGCACCGTCGACATCTGTCGAGTTTATCGCCATCCCGGTGAGTCACTTAGGCATGTCATTCCGGTTGTTCGGCGCTTAACCTCTGAGTACTTGCACAGGCACAACTTAGTAGCCAATTCTACACCAGGAGCTCGCTCTGAAATACGGTCTGTGGATTGAAATTGCCATTACAAGCACTTGCCGGAAGCCGTGCTCGAAAATGACCGCGCCAGGCTCTACTGGACCGGGCCATCATCACAGACAGGACTATTCTTGCGAATAAGCCTGATATTGTGCTGATGGACCGGGCACTGGGATATTTTGGTCGACATCACCATTCCGTATGACGAGAACCTCGTGAAAGCCGAAACAGATAAGCGAACAAAATATCTGGACCTGGCTCACGAGGTGACCGACATGTGTGGGTGGACTGCCGACCGAAATTATACCTGTCGTCTCTCTGCGAGCGGGTTAATTCCAGTCGGCCTCTCGGGTCATCTGAGGCGACTGGGACTCATGAGGGACCGCCCAAGCTCAAATGCAGAAGGCGGTGCTCCTCGATACCGCCCGCATCGTCCGCCGGTTTCTCTCCCTTTCTCTAACCTCGGCCGTTTGGTCTCCCCTGCCGAGGGTTTCCATCTAGTTGGGTTTTTATTTATTTATGTATTATTTATTTATTTATGTTAGTATATTAAATATATATTTATGTTATTTAAAATATTTATTCAGCCCAACCAGATGAGAATACTATATAAATACCCCATAACAATCTTAACAACCGTCTAGATAGTCTACTAACAGAAATCTCTAAATGGTTAAAAAATCACAATCTCGTAATAAATTACACAAAAACTAAGATAATACAATTTAAGCCATATCAAATATACCTCCTATCTATAAATTATTCTTACAACGATACTAAATTAGAATGTGTTGATTCATATACGTTATTAGGTATAAACATAGATTCGGGTCGAAATAGGAAAGACCACATAAAGAAAGTATCATCTAAACTTTCCCGTTTCTCGTATGCTCTATACGAACTTTAAAGAGTTACAGATTCAAAAACGGCCACGTGTACATACTGCCCATGCATGGCTCAAGTATGGCATTATACTGTGGGGGAAACAGCACAGACTTAAATAAATTATTTATTCTACAAAAAAAATGTATCCGCATAATTACAAATATGGATAACACTGACAGCTGTAAACCCTACTTAATTTCATTAAAAATATTAACACTTACATCTACATATATACTAGAAGTATGCACATTTGTTAAGAAGAATATGCACCTTTTTTCAATATGCTCCCGGCCTCATTTTCTACGTCCTAATAATAAATTAGCGCCACCTATCACAAAATTACAAACAGTCAAATCAGGACCCCTATGGTATGTGTGTAAAAATTTATAATAAAATCCCATAAATGTCTACGAAAGAAGAATCATTAAATAAATTTCAAAGAGAGCTTAAAAAATATTTAATTGAAAAAAGTTTCTATTCGTTGTCAGAGTTTTTCGGTGAAAAATAATAATTGTTTAATTGAATATAATATAGGTATTTTGAAACGCTCCCGAAAACGAAGACAGACGACACTAACTATATCTTAGATGATGGGTGAAATATAAAATCGATCCTGATGAAAAAATTCATCTTTTCACAACGTTTTATTAGCTTTATTCACGCTCCATCGTGTTAGTATAAATCATCGTGTTAAATAAAACGTTAATTTCATTAAAATAAAACATGAAATATTTTAAACATAAAAGCAGCAGTGGAATTACTGAATTACAATCAGCTGACTAGGGGTCAATGTACGCGCGAACGCCGAATTCGCGCTGGCCCGTAACTAGCGATGGTACCACAATACATAATAATTTACAACACTTGTTAATACCTAACTTATCTACTTAACCTACTAATTTGCCACTGTGCTTGTCTCCACGTAGCCACTTTAATCAAATTCACAGGTTAAATAAACTAAATAACTGGTTCGATTCCCCGCTAATGAAAAAATACTTAAATGAAAAGTTAACAAGGTTAGAGTTATGCGTTTTTATTCATCGTGTAGGTATGTTTATTATTCTGATGTATTCAGTTATGTACCTATTCAGATCAGTTCAGTACCAAGTTATTTAAAAAAATAGGTATGAAACAGCTTACCGCTCTAAATCCTCCGTGGTCTTATGAGATGCGGCTCAAATTGTGCTCCATTCATTTCGAGGCAGATGGGCTCGGTGTTGCGTCTCCTCATGCAGGGCATTATCGTGTGGTCTTCGACACAGTCCGCACGTAGTTTGTCGAAAACATCCACGATCCTTTGGCGCATTTCGTCAGCACTATCACACCACGATTAAAATCCCTTCTTTCACATACCCCACAGAAGTCTAACGGGTCAGATCTGGTGAGCGAGGTGGCCGCGTGTGGTCCTAGTCTGCCAATCCAGCGATCATCAAATAATTCGTAAGGCGCTCACGGACGAACCTCACGACATGTGGAGGTGCACCATCATGCTGGAACCATGTACGGCGATATTCATCCAACGATAGGTCGTCTAAAATGTCAACCAACTGTTCATTTATAAAGTGTATCCCTGTCCGTTAAGTCGCTGTGGCAGAAACACTGGTCCCAGTATGCGATCCTAAATAAACCTGCCCATACGTTAACCGACCATCGGGTTTGGTGCCCGGTTTGTCGAACATGGGTTAACCTCTGAATACATGTGTATTTCTTCGGTTCCACATGCCGTTTCTGGTAAATGTCGACTCGTCCGTCCAGATAACGTGCTCAATGGAACCAGGCACACGTTGTTGTTCGTCTAATAACCAACGGCAGAAAACTCGTCGGCGGTCGTGATCGCCGGGAACTAAAGCTGCACTTTGTGCACTTTGTATGGCCGCATTCGGTTACGCTTTAACACTTTGTGAACTGAACAGTATGACACATTTGTTCCATCCTGACGTCTTAACAATTTAGCGATACTTCGTGTACCTAGGTTCGGATACCGGCGAACGACATCTAAAATGCGCTCCTCGGTGAACAGTCATTTGACTTCCACCTCCTGCCGCTACTGGAGCAATGGGCCGATTTTCCAACACTCGCTGAAATGCTGCTGTTATCAGACGAGAGTCAGCTGGGTGTCGAGCGGTCGGGAATTTCTCTCGGTAAATTCGTAATGCACGCGAAGCATTCCGCGAGCTTCTCCAGGCACATTAACATGTTGCCGTATTCACGAGCACTATAAACGTACGCGTTAGGCATTATTAAAACAAAAAGAAACACAAAACGTAACAACAAGAATAACACGTAATAAGTAGAGTAATACCAAGTAATAACAATAAGAATTTAATAAAAAAACAATTGAACTGTCGCTTGCGCATGCGTGTCCAAAATCAACGGAACTGTCTCAAAACTAAAATCAATAATTAATCCCGCAAAACTGAAGCCTACACTTTGAACATTCCCACAGACCGTCAAATGTTATGACATTGCCAACTTTTATTTTATAAGTTTAGTTTCCATATGATCCTACGACTACTCTTTCATATGGAATTTAGAAGTTATAGTTGTAATTTTTTAATACAATTAGACAATCAATTGTACCCTGACGAAACAAGCAGTTCGTTACTACAAAATGATATTGAAATTAATAAACGTACTTACTTGGGTTTGGTTATCTTTGATTTTGTACAAGAAAATAGAAATAAAATGGTATTGAATAATTTAATAGTTAAAATCAATTGCAATTATGATCGACAGGTAATTAATCTAAAAATAATTATTTCTTTACTTTTATTGACTTTCCGTTTTAATCCATCCAATACTTTGATTTGAAAGAGGTACGTCAAAACTATTAAAATTACTTGCAAATTTATTGTAATTGCCGCCTCTAATTCTTATGTCGCTTGCAAACAAATCTTAGTAGGTAAATTTGAGATTCCCATATGTTGGCGCTGACGCGAGGCACACAGTCAGCCGGGCGGCGGCAGCGCGTGGTACGAAGGGGCGCGACGGGGAATGCTCGCCAGTATTACTGTGCGCGCACGCTATTGGTTCCTCATTCTTCCCGCGCTTTGAAAAAGCGATGTTTCCCAATGTACAGTCGCACACACAGCTTTTGCACGACGCGCGACGATGGTTTTAAAGAAGGAAAGAAAATTATTTATATCTATTGTTTTATGACTGAACTAGTGAACGAAAAGGTAAATAGAAGGTGAATGGGAAAATTGTGCAGTAAAGTTAAATGTATTAAGGAAGAATACCGAAAAAATTACCATGTGGTCAACCTGATGACGGAAACATTTATCATTCGCATTGATGATGATGATTCCGATGAGTGATGATGAAGTAGCATTCAGTAACACCAATACACCATCGACATTTGGCCCATGTTCCATGTTCCAATGGTATAATGGACAGCGTGTCACCCTTAGCTTAAGTTTTCTTGTTACAAATTACTTTATTTTACGATAGAAATAAAAATAATGCTCAAGCAAACATTATCCATTTTGAATTTCAACCTCTTCCAAAGTTCTAAGTAGCTAGTAAAGTACCTATTATGATTCTACAATAAAACCATTAATTACTATTATAATATTATAAAACAACAGCCTAGTACCATGTAGTACTTTAGAACGCGACTGTACCCATGCGCAGACACCCCTCCACTATCGCTCAGCGTTCTTTTTACGTGACGTTGAGTTTGGCTTCGACGCGGATATTGACCCTAGTCAGCTGATTTTATGGTTTATTTATTTTAAATTCCATTGCTGCTTTAATAAGTATTTTCATGTTTTATTTTAATGAAATTAACGTTTTATTTAACACGATGATTTATACTAACACGATGGAGCGTGAATAAAGCTAATAAAACGTTGTGAAAAGATGAATTTTTTTCATCAGGATCGATTTTATATTTCACCCATCATCTAAGATATAGTTATATATTGTCGTTCGTCTTTTCGGAGCGTTTCAAAAATACCCTGTATATATATATACGTTTTAATTATCATTATATTAACAAATATTGCAAATGTTTATTAAATATAAAAGTAATGTTTAACTTAAGTATATAAAATATGTAATTCATCTTTCTAAATCAATAAAATTAAATTGATATATAATGTTGCTATGCCTATTAGTGCTCATATTTAGCTCATGCTCATATCATTTTTTAAAGGATAGGGTGACAAACGAGCACACAGTCCACCTGATGGTAAGTGGTTGCTGTAGCCCATAGACATCTACATCTATCCTCGTTTGCGAATCAAAATGCAGATGCGTTGTCACCCGTGAGGACTAAGATGGAATGCCTGTTTTCCAAAACGGGTCTCCGGTTGTCTACACTCACTATTCGAAACACAGCAGTGTTAAGCTGCTATTTTACGCTGGTATTCTGTGAGAGCGTGGTCCTTCCCCGGTCGAGCCGACCCAAAGGCTCTATTATATCCAACATAAGAACTATTTATATAACCACATGAACGCAATAAAATGTTTAAGTTTGAGTTTGAGGGCTGTAAGAGTTATTTACAACCTAAAACCGAGAGAGTCTTTAAAAGAAAAATTTAAAGAAATAAATATATTATTTTTGGCTTCTCAGTATATTAACGTAAATCTAATATGTTATGTTCATAAAAACGAAATCAGTTTTAATAAAACAAGTAATATATTATCTGTAAACACTAGGAACAAACACACGATGGTGATACCAATTTCTTGACTCCACAGAGTCATTAATTCATCATCGGGACAATGTGTACGCTATTACAACAAAGTCCCAGAAAACATGCAAGGTCTCTCTATTACCAAGTTTAAATATTTTATTAAACAAAACTGTATTAAATAATACATGTATAAATGAATACATGGTTGATAATAACCCCTGGTAATGAGGTGGTCGCTTCCAAGCTCTTTCTAAAATAAATTTTGTAAATAGTTTTTAACATTTCGATTCGAACGTACCGATTTTATTGTAGGCATTGTAGATTGATATATTATACATAACAAATTGATTTTATATTAATAATAATATAAATATTTAGATAATAATATTGTTACGAGATTGAGGTTCGAGATAATTAAAAACTGCCGAGTGAATTACCAAAATTGACACTTTAATTACACCACACTAATTACAACTTAAAACCACACTTATAACAAAACACGATTGTACTACAGATCACTTTAGTTCGCAGTTGTATCGCTTCGAAGTATTCGCTTTTATCGCCATTTTAATACTGACTCGGTCGCGGTCTATACCGGCCTTATATAGGGCCTCAGATAGTTTCCAGAACCTTCTACTGTAGAAACATCTAGAATGTTCGAGTACATATCGGTCCCGAAATTTCTAGAAAGATCTTGACTCTCCTAGTTCTGCTACTCGATGCCAGAGGGCGCTAGTGGCTAGTGTTGCCATGTACAAGACATTTATAGTGGTGCGTAACACTGCCCCCTCCTAAGACATGCTCATCCCGAGCATTATTGGCCTCAAAATAACGCGCCAGTCGATCCACATGGACGATCTTAGGAGTACCTCTTGCAACTTTCTGTATCCGGTAGGTTACGTCATTGATCCTTGTCACAATCCGGTACGGTCCGTCCCATTTAGCTTGAAGCTTAGGAGATTTCCTTTTGCTGCGAACTGGATTGTGTAACCACACTAGTGAACCTTCGTCAAACCCTTTGTTGTTCATTTTGCGGTCATATCGTGTTTTCATCTTTTCAGACGTTTGCTGGCCCGATTGTCTGACGTGCTCATAAATGTCATTCATTTTGTTCCGCAAGTCATTTGTATAATCGGTTATACTGCGTGGGGCATCAGGTGGTATTCCGGTGATCAGGTCTGCAGGCAGCCGTAATTCTCTCCCAAAATTTGCTAAAGCTGGTGTCACTGATGTACTTTTGAAACAGCGCATCGATATGACAACAAAAACGGTATGTGCCTGTCCAGTTCTGCTTGCTTTCAACAACTTTTGCTAGGTACCTCTCCGATGTCTGATTAAATCGTTCTACCATTCCATCAGATTATGGGTGGTAAGAAGTTGTTCTTGTTTTATGAGTACCCATAACTCGGCAAGTTTCCTGGAATATTTGAGACTCAAAATTCCTTCCTTGGTCGCTGTGAATCTATAAAGGTAGTCCAAAACGACAGAAGACTTCATGAACTAGTTTATCTGCAACTGTTGAAGCTTCTTGATTTGGAATGGCGAAGACTTCTGGCCACTTAGTGAAGTAATCCATCACAACCATGAAATACTTGTTACCACTTTCACTTTCCGGAAACGGCCCCGCAATGTCAAGGGCTATCCTCTCCCATGGTGCACCAACATTGTACAATTTCAATGCACCTCTACTACGAGTTTGAGGTCCCTTTACAGCCGCACAACTTGTACATTTGCGACACCAGTCCTCGACATCGTCACGACAGTGGACCCAGTAAAACCGTTCTCGGATCTTCAGTAGAGTTCGTTTAACTCCCAGATGGCCTCCTGAACAACCATTATGGTACAGCTGTACAACATCCGGTACTTTAGCTTTGGGGACAACCATTTGTAAATGACAACTGTCTCCCCGAACATTTTCCCATTTTCGGCACAGAACTCCATCCTGAATCAGCAAGCTGTCCAATTGGGCCCAATAGCTTTTCGTGGTCGAACTTATCGCTGAGACGTCACTCCACTTGGGCTTAGGAGCACTGGCCTTCATCCATTCCAGAATCGGCTTGATGTCCGGATCTTCCTGCTGTGCATGTTGTAGGCTGTCCTTCCACTCATTGCTGAGCTGGTCTGTCCTGAGTATCCTCACAGACACCACTTCCTTACCCTGTTGCTTAGTACAATGCTTGCAATCTTCAGGACAAGGTCTTCTTGACAATGCATCTGCGTTGCCATGAGATTTCCCGCTGTGCTGGGCGGTGCTGTTAGCCACACTGCCCTCTCGATATAGTTCACCTTCCCTTTCTACAGTTCGTTTAGAGCAGCTGGATCGAAGATGGCCCATTTCCCCACAGCCGTAGCACCTAGGGCTGTATCCTTTACTGCGGTCACGAACTGTAGCTGCTGCAACCTCCCTGACGCGATGGGAATGATGATCCTGCCGCACGGCTTCTACCTCCAGTGCATGGGTCAAGGCGTCTTTAAGCGTCTCGAGGTGCCCGAGCCTCACAGCAGCTCTGACTTCAAGGTCGCGGACGCCGTCGATGAATATCTGCTCCAGGTTCCCTACAATGAGCGCAGGTACAGACTGGTATGCTTTTCGAACCAGCTTTTAGACCTCAAGAGCCCACTGCTGCAGGTTTTCGTTGCTGTGTTGCACGCGAACTTTGAGCTGCGCACGAAAGACGTGTTCCAGGTGAGCGTCACCATATCTCGCCTCCAATGCCTCAAGGAGCTGCTCGTAAGTCAATTCCTTACCAAGAGCTTCCAGAACAGTTAAGGCCTTGTCACGCAGGCCTAGGGTAAGAGCAGTCATGGCCTGACTTTTATTCCAGCCGTTCGCCTTCCTGACAGCCTCGAACTGGATTTTGTAGGCCGACCAGGAAGAAGTCCCATCGAACGGCGGCACTTTGAATCCGCGTAGCGAAGGTGTTGTAGCTACCACGGGAGCTGTTACTCCATCCCCAAGTTTGAGGTCGTCCAGCGTTTTTTTCACGTCAGCCATCACGTTGTCAACCCGATTGTTCACTTGGTCGATTCGGGTTTCAGCTTCCGACAGGCGGTTTTCATGTTGACCAACCCTATCCTTCACCTCCCTTATCTCTCTCTCGAAGGTAGCGTGAAGGTCCTTCATGAGGAGCATCTGCTCTTCCTTATTGCGTTTGAGCTGCTCTTCCAAACAACGGGCCTGTTCCTCCTGTCCGCGCTGCAGCTGCTTTTCCAACCGACGCACCTATTCCTCCTGTTGGCGGGCCTGTTCCTCCTGTCCGCGCTGCAGCTGCTCTTCCAACCGACGGGCCTGTTCCTCCTGTCGGCGGGCCTGTTCCTCCTGTCGGCGATCCTGTTCCTCCTGTCGGCGAGCCTGCTCTTGCAACATCATCATCAGATCACCCAAATCAGGTGCTGCAGATGTGGTGCCTGACGGGCCGGCCTCCGTGATCGCCAGCTGGCCTCTGACGTTTGCGGTTGCACCAAACGTCTCTGGTCCGTCTCCTGCTGGCGTTGACTCTGTACAGATACCCTCCGTGTCGTCCTTTGGTAAAATCGGCATGATTTGATCCTCACTTCTTGACACCAATTGTTACGAGCTTAGTTTCGAGACAGTTAAAACTGCCGAGTGAATTACCAAAATTGACACTTTAATTACACAAATTAAAACCACACTTATAACAAAACACAATTGTACTACAGATCACTTTAGTTTGCAGTTGTATCGCTTCGAAGTATTCGCTTGTATAATTCAATACTGACTCGGTCGCGGTCTATACCGGCCTTATATAGGGCCTCAGATAGTTTCAGAAGTCCCTACTGTAGAAACATCTAGAATGTCGAGTACATATCGGTCCCGAAATTTCTAGAAGGATCTTGACTCTCCTAGTTCTGCTACTCGATACTAGAGGGCGTTAGTGGCTAGTGTTGCTATGTACAAGAAATTAATAGTGGTGCGTAACAATATCATTATAAATAATTTTTCAACAATTAAAAAATAAAAAGCAAAAAAAAGTGAAACTAAATTTCTTAAATGTAATTTTACCCATAAATAGGTACATATCGACGGTTAAAAGGTAATATATAATAATAATAATAATAAATAAGCGACATTTTGGTCTTAAAATGAGTCTTGAATGCCATCCTACTTAAAATTTTCCACTTTTTCAAATATTACTCCCATGGCTGTACAATGACTTTTTGTTGCTTTCAAGCAAAAACTGCGTTTTTCAGTGTCATTCGGTATAACCGACCGAGTTTTAGGCCTTTTTTACCCTTAAGGCGTTTTTACCCCTGTAAAAATAGCATAACTTTTGGTTTAAAGTCGGTTAGGTATTTTTACTTATCACTGGTGTAGAGATTCTGAACGCTTACGGCTTTTTACCATTAGCACCTGTTTTGAAAGTTGGAACTAATGCCTCTACCTTTGTCGTCAAAAATATTAAGCTGATTTATACCTTACTACCATTTAGAGTTTACCATTCAATTGTCGTTTATACGCAATTACTAAAATCTAATTTAATATTGAACAGTCGGTTAAACCTTACTACTATTTACAAGTTTACCATACAGTTGTCGCTAATACGCAATTACTAAAATCAAGTTTGATAGTGAAATGTCGGTTATAACCTACTACCATTTACTATTTTAATACAACTCTGTCGTTTACACCGTATTACTATACAGTGATCATTTATTAATTGGTGCCCTTAATTTGTGTCACATTGTTACAATCAAGTAGCTATTTAGCAAGTCGCTTATTCCAAATGCCGTGTAGTGGCGGTTAAGAATATCCACTACCCCATATCTTCCCGTGGATGTCGTAAGAGGCAACAGTAGGAAACAGGCAGGAGATGGGCAGCAGCATCTTCCTGATAACAGCAATATTATAAAATAAAAATGCAGTTGCCATCCCGCTCGCCAAGCGTCGCAACTATGGCAAATTACGAAGAAGTTACGAAGTTACGAAGAGCAGCCCCCAGTCCCCGGCAGCCCCGCTATTCCTGGCTACGGTGGCGACCATGATAACGGCGGGGCAAGGGGTGCTAAGAATCTCCGGTGGAGTTTCAGTTGCCACCTAAGACGACTCGACCTGGCCACATACAACGCCCGCACCCTGAGGACTGACGAGAAGATCCTGGAGCTGGAGAAGAGATGATGATTTACTTACGCATATTATAGGATTATCTGAAGTTCGAAGAGAGGGAGGACACGGTAATCCTCGAATACTTTGTTCAACACAGTTTGTATTGAAGAAGCGATCGAGCGGAACCAAGGCTCCAAAGTCTTTGCCAGAGATCTGTCTGCCAGAATGAGCCAACTGTCAAAGCTGAAGACCGAGTGTGGTAGCATCGTTTCCGGGACACCTGAGATTTTGAGTGAGATTGAGAGGTTCTATGGGCAGCTGTACACGTCATCGTTGGAGCCACACGCAAGTGTGAGTAACGATCCAAGAGCGATTCTTATCCGACACTATTCCAATGATATCCCAAACGTGAGTCTGAGCGAGATTAGAATGGCTCTTCAGCACCTTAAAACGGCAAGGCCTCAGGTGAGGATGGAATTACAGCGAAGCTTCTGAAGGCGGGTGGAAAACCGGTACTTGAAGTCCTTCAGGAGCTCTTTAATTCCGTTCTCCATGGTGGCACTACTCCGCAGGTGTGGAGTAGAAGTGCGGTGGTCTTATTCTTCAAGAAAGGCGACAACTCTCTCTTGAAGAACTATAGACCGATTACCCTTCTTTGCCGTATCTACGTGCTGTTTTCGAGAGTCATGATTATCTGGGACAAATAGTCCGACTAGGTAAGTCCAACTTCGACCGAGAGGTCAATCGACGGATTTAACTCGGCTGGGCAGCGTTCGGGAAACTACGACACATCTTCTCGTCAGGTATACCTCAAAACCTAAAAACGAAATTGTAGAACCAGTGCGTGTTGCCAGTGATGACTTATGGATCTGGACGTGGTCCATCACTGCTGGCCGTATGAGGACGCTCCAGCGAGCTATGGAGGACTATGCTCGGGGTTTCTCTGCGTGCAATAGAACCAGAGTAACCGACATAACCCAACGGATTAGTAAGCTGAAGTGGAAAGGGGCCGGCCATATAGCTCGAACAACCGATAACCGATGGGGAAAAAAGGTTCTCGAGTGGCAGCCTCGTACCGGTAGGCGAAATGTAGGGCGACCCCCCACTAGATGGACCCCCGACTGGTCGTTTATAATGCAGATATTTACGAAAATGGTACGCGCAATGTTTATTGCTATTATTGGGATGAAAGCCAGGGTAACCGAGGTGCTTATAAGATGGCTACAATATTAAGCAAATACATAACGAAGCTTGATAAACGCGGAAATGTAAGACAACTTCTTCTTTATTGTGACTGCTGTCCCGGTCAAAATCGGAACAAGATAGTTCTTGCAATGCTGAACAAGACTCTGCAACGTTGCAGAACTCTTGAATCTATTCAAATACATTTCTTACTTACCAGTCATACCAGGTTAAAAATACTACTATCTGGGCTCCTTCCCAATGGTATACGGTATTCAAACGGCAGACATAATCCAAAGCCCTTTGATGTTGAGCAGTTAACTCACAAAGATTTAAAGAGATGGGACCTACTCGCAATCAAGTATTTCGTAGGAAATCTTGTGGGTAAAAATCAGCAACGGTTAAATTCTCTATGAATCTGGAAACACCTGTGTCCCGTATTGAAATCGCGTCCAACACAAAGTTTCTTGACTTACCGGACTGCTATCTTACACCCCTGCCAATTACTGAAAATAAACACAAAGATTTATTAAAGCTTTGCTTAGACCAAGTTATAACTCAACAGTTTCAGGCAGAGTACTTAGCTTTAACTTTCAACAAAAAGGAGAAAGATACTTTACCCGATACTGACATCGAAGATAATGTTGACCAATAGTTAACTTATCTGTAATACTATTTGTGTAGAGTGTGTCTTTTTTTTCTTCAGGTTTTTGCGTACCAAATATCTACTTTAATTAATCTTCAGAAGATACCTCACAGAAACTGATTAAGTAATTAATTGATTTTAATATTGATCTCGATTAGCTGATAAGTTAGTCATTGTAAACAATAGACCTGTTATGTGGGCGATTTGTTTGAAAAACACTAAGTATTAATAGTTTATTTACCCCAAAGTAATAATAGTTCCTTTAACCTTCCTACCCTTTATAATTATTTTTACCAAAAAAACTTTCATCATAGTAGCTAAATAAGTACATGGTGAATGACTGAATAGTTCTGCGCATGACAATGCACGGTCTTTAGTTGTAAGTAATAAATAAATATTTCAAGATAATTTTATTATTGTTGCCTAGAAGGCTATTATTGTTTTGTCAAAGATTGTAAGTACATAGTGCTATGTTGTACTAAGTTTTAGAAATCTTTTATTTTTGGAAGTACATAATATTATTTCATTAAGTTGCAACTTTTTTTTTGTTACTATGCAGATACTAGGTACATCGCGAAAACTACATTTTCTTCTATAATTGTTAATAAATAGTGAAAAAAACATATTTTTCATTTAATCACATTAAGAATTAGGTCAGAGCATAATTATATAACAGTAATGTAAGTTATTAATCTAGTACGAACGATGATGATGATGGGTATCACTAACACCCTTTAAATGTATGCAGTTACTTAAGTCTTATTTTAAAGGAGAATCATGTTGTTTGTGAATCTATTATTTTTAAGACGTGACGTTTAATTCACATTACTATTTGGCTATATAATGCCGTATGTTGGATGTTCCCGTTTTCCTATTAGTATAGAAATCTTGATGTGTGGAAGTACCACGTTAAGTACCACGTTTCAATACACTTACAGTGTCGCTAATGTCTAACATCCTTACGATTTTTTTGCTAGGTACTGCTTCTTGTGCTTCATTAACTTTTGGCATAATGATGTGAATCGTCACGTATCCTTCTTTACCCATTTAAGTTATTCTACAGTCATGTGACTTATGCCCTATTACCTCTTGGTATAGGGATATCAAATGTAGCTAAGTCTTCTACACTCTTCGTTTTTTTCTGTGTAGATGTAACATGTGCCGAATTACCTCATATGGAAAATAGAATCAATTGATCTAAGCGACATAAAACCAGATAAAATAACGTCAAATCAAATAAATAAAAAAGCCAATTAATGCTTTTATTTTTGTTGCTTTTAGAGCTTTTTCCATTTTTACGTTATGACAATAAATAAAAAAGTTATGCGCATTTTCCTGCAATTTCAAACTTTAAACAACTCTCCTGAACAATTTGGTTTTTGTTGCTTATACCCTATTACCTTTTAACCGTCGATATTATATTATAATATTGGGGTCTAAGCAAACTATAAATCCTAAAAACATAGAGCTGACATCAATCGACAACTGTAATTTAACATTCATAAATAAAATCATATAACTTTTCTTAAAATTAATATACCTTACTTATGGTAGGATAGTACCTACCAGGTATATATAATGTACTCTGTGGTACCTACATACAACTTTAATCGACATAAATAACTGCCAGGTCTAAACCTCTGGTAATATGATTATTTTTCGAAGTATCGTGAAAAATAATGAAATATTGTCTATATGTTTTATTATACAATTATACATTATATATTAAAATAATTGTTTTAATAGAAAAAATGGTGCCAAATGCGCACACAGTCCTCCTGGTGATAAGTGGGAACTGTGGCACATGGACACTAAAATGAAACGAAAAATTTGTTTTAGGAATCAAATTAACTCATACTAAATATTATTATTTTCTACGTGGTAGAGCCAAGCTGCAGCTATATTTATAATATAGTTGTAGCACGAATAAGTCGGCTCGACTGGGAAGGACCACGCTCTCACAGAATACCAGCGTAAAATAGCAGCTTAATGCTGCTGTGTTTCGTACGTAGGGTGAGTGTAGAGCGGAGACCCTTTTACTGGAAAGGGGCATCTCTTAGTCCTCCAGGCTGACGCATCTGCAGTTTGATTCGCAAACGAGGATAGATGTAGATCTATGGGCCACAGCAACCACCTACCATCAGGTGGACTGTGTGTCGTTTGTCACCCTATTTCTATAAAAAAAAAAAAGTTGAATTGATTACTAACTGCCTCCGCCAGGTCTTTGAAATTTTATAAAAATATTATTTTCGACCCAGGATTGACGCTATGTAAATATGCTATTATTAAATAAATTGTAACATTTTGTTTAATTTTTAATTAAAAATATAATTAATTTTCAATAAAAGTCAATAAAAAACCAAGTTTTTTCGTAAACTTACTTCAAATCAAGGTCATGATGACGCGCACGGGAACTAATTTGGCGCACGCGCGGAAGGTAATTTGTCGCGCACTTGTTGTCTCACTGCCAGTATGCTATTGCTTTTCAATGTGAAAGGTCGCGCTTTTATCTATTTTACAATATTTCTTAGTTGATTGAAGCATGGAGAGAACTCGTAGTGCATTCAAGTGTTCGCTTTTTGGTGATATCCAAGATATTAAAGAGAACACTTTACCTACGTATGAAGATGTGATGAAGTACTACGAATGGACCAGACATCAACTAAAATTGCAACTGGAAACAGCGAAAGAGCCAAAATTTTCACAAATAGCAGATATTGTGGCACCTAGAGTTAAAAATATTTGGCAAACTGCGTCTATTCCAACCGTGACTAGAACACGAGTTATACAAATGTTAAAAGCCTACCACTTAAAATGTAAAAATTTACTTAAGTCTATTAAGAAGCTCTTTTCAGAAAAATTGGATAATTTTCGATAAAATAGTAAGCGGCTGTTTGATATTTCAGCATGCAAATGCAAGGAACTCACCTGCCCGACCGATAAAAAGGTTCCCAAACGAGAACATTCATTTTTGATTGATCTGAACTTTTCGCAAAATGATAATAGGCGGAGTCGACGTTACTAATTCGAAGAAGATACAAAAGACCCTACAGAGGAAACTAGATCGCGAAAATCGTTCGGGTATATCCTTAAAAGTTAGTTCTACTTCAATTGATTCAGAAATAGACGTTTCTATGTTTCTATCTTCATGGGTTATGTAGTACCTAGTACTGGTTCGACGAAAGCAGTAAAATCAGCAATCACAGGGTTCTTGGCAGAGTAAGGCATTTCCCTAGAACATCTTGTGGCAATAGGTTGTGATGGGACTAATGTAAATTCTGAAAAGTACGGTGGTGTTATAAGACTCCTTGAAAAAAGGCTACAAAGGAAGGTTCCAACGGATTATTTGATTACTGCATATGAAAGAGCTGACATTAAGGCATTTGTTATTACATATTGACGCAGGCACTTCGGGACACAAGTCTTACACTGGTCAGTTGGGAAAGATACTGGAAACTTCTGAACAAATACCGATTAAAAATCAAATAAAAAAGCAGAATCACTCCCAGAAATGGCCCCAGATTTGAGCACAGATCAAAAGTACTTGCACAGATCGTCTCTGCGGTACAACTTCTTCTTCCAGAAGATCTAACGAACAGGTTTCCAGGTAAATAATCTCATGCTCGTTGGCTCACACGTGCTAATTGAATCCTATGTATGTATGCAGCAACAGAGAAACCATCAGAGAATTGATTGCTCTGGCTACATTTGTCGTAAAAGTTTACGCCCCAGCTTGTTTCTCGATTAAGAATAAACCATCATATAAAGATTGAGCTTGACATCTATTTAAAATTATATTAGCCTGCAGGTATTCGCCAGAATCCGTGAAAGAATAATTGACCCCGTCATTTAACGCAATAACTACTTCGCACATACTGAAAATTTACTACTTCCAACGATTACTGATGATAAAAGCGCATTCGTGAATTGGCAGGCGTATATTAAAAGCACGTATATCGCAATCCCCTGCATCAAGGCTATTCGAGATGCCTGATATTAATTTTAGCGCAACAACTCACATTGATATGATAAATTGGCATTCACCATTACTAAACTGCTGATATTGAAACACTTAAGTGACCAAGAAATTTAGCAACAGGCCAATCTGGTGGTGAGGGTGAACTTTGTTGTTACGTCTCCCATGTCATATTCAGGCTATTGAGCGAGCTGTGAAGTTGACGACAGAAGCGGCCATTTCTCAATGTAAGGATTCATCAAGACTAGAGGTCATAAACGCCAAATTCGAATCCCGTAAGAAAATGACAAAATTCGACACGAAGAGAGATTTTAAGGCAAATTGACGATTTGTTTTTAATACATATGATTAAATTTTGTTTCACTTTTTTATTCAATTACATTGCAAGTATTCTAATTATATTATTTAGTTTCATTTATAATCTCTAGTTAATTCTGATCAATTATTTTTCTTAGCCCAAACATACTATTTTTTTTTCTTCAGTAAAACATTAAACTTTGACGCCCTTGCGGAGGCAAAAGATGTTATTCAATTGAGCTGGAAAAAAAAGTAAATTGACTTTAAGCAT
This sequence comes from Parnassius orleans, assembly GCA_029286625.1. NCBI lineage: Eukaryota > Metazoa > Arthropoda > Insecta > Lepidoptera > Papilionidae > Parnassius > Parnassius orleans. The sequence goes on from JAGSMP010000669.1 coordinate 180,569, forward strand.
AAGGCACTAATCCCGCGCTATAAGAATTTGAAATATGAAAAAAAAATGTTTTCATACAACCGCGCTCCACCCTAATGGATCGTGATTTAGAGTCACATGAAATATATACCCACGTAACACAACAACATTTTTAAATATATATCAGATTAACACTTACGATCAGATAGAATAAGTTTAAAGAGAGAAAAATGTTCTAAAATAATACCAGACGAGTAAATTTATTAATTATTATGAGAAAGAACTTTCTATCACCATCAGTTTAAAGTCAATATTGAATTAGAAGCCTATGTAAAGTCAGAGGGAATTCGCCTATAACTTCCTTATACGCTAGCTCAGTAGCTGGCTTTCTCTAAACTTGTTAAATGCAATTTAAAGCGCTAACTTTCCACTGGCTATATATAAAGGGAAACTATGTCAGTCAGGGTCAGATATATAAAATATAATTTTAAGATATTCAAGATAGAAAGCTTGCAAACTTGCAAGGTAATGATGTAGAACCTTGTCTTATATTACATCGTCTCTACTTTTCTCAAAATAAGGCAATAAAACGTGAGCTCCATCTTCATTTTTAGTTGTGAAAAGTACAGAATATTTTCTAAAATTAAAATGAAAGTATCTTTAGATGCCTAGATTACCAGTTCATCCAGGTCATGTCCTCTCAAAGAGAGCTAATAGGGGTGAGGGGTGTGAAGTTTATTGTTACACAATGTCCCTTAATTTAGAAGTTAGTTTTTAATAAAAGTTTATCAGTTTCTAGAGTATAATATTAATAAACAAAACAATGCCTTAGTGGTTTGCTCTTTAATTTGTTGCACATTTCCAACTTTTTTTTTCCTACTTTGTGACCTGATCCGGGATTTGAACCCGGGATCTCATCATCAGCAATCGCGTTTACGATTATATAACTAGCACGCATAAGTCACGCCCAGCACGGTTCTGTCTGTCTGTTACTAATCTTGCTGAGTTTTTCTATGGCCTATAAATATTTTTTCGAGTCTGACTTTTTAATTTAAAACTTTTGAGGCGTTCCAGCATTTGCAAAAAAGAGAAGAAATCCTACTATACAGGTAAAGCTTACGTAGTTAATCTCACGTATTTAATGGTATTACAATAATTCATAACAATCAAAAAATTAAACGAAATTCCACATACACTTATGTATCAGAAATGAAATATTAACTTCTTAGGAACTGCCTCAATTTTATTTCAGCTACTATTGACTGCAGACAGAAAGTGTATGTGAACAGAATATTAAATATAACATGATCCCAAATCATGTCATACATCATAACGACCAGCGATTGAATTGGTTATGGACTAGTTCGTAATTAATTTTCGCAGATCGAGAACGGCAGTAGAATTTTGGATAGATTCCAGTGTTGGTTAACATTTAAAATACATTTTGTAACGTACTGGTATTATCATTATTTGATCAAATTAGAAAAAATAGGTATTTAACCATTTCCTTGCCGATTTCTTACTGGACGGGCATGAGATGATAATCTGCAAATATATAAAGTTTTATTTTTAGTTATTTCAAACATTTCACACGGATAGGAGTTATAAAATGTTTGTTTAGAAATATCATGTTATGCTTTATGCGATTTTTCACCCTTGAGATATCTAAATAATGTCTATGCTTCTCCTTAAATATAAGGTTTCTTTGAAAAAGGTTTGTAATTATAATAATAAACAAATAAATATTTGTGTTACATATACCAAGTCAGTAGTCGTTTCTTAATTTTCCCTTCTCGTCTTACTCCAGGTAAGCTTTCGTCTTGTCAGACGCAGTAAAGCCGAGTGATATATAATATGTTTATCCACTTCGTACTTAGTCGTGTGTTACAGCCATCGCTGCCCTTGTTATTTTTGCCACGAAAAGATTACTTAGGTTTTTCTCTCTTATGATAAGAGTAGGGAATTTTGGTAGGTAACGACATTTATGTCTTAATAATATATTTATCATAGTTTTATTCATAAACATAAATCATGACAGGCATGAGTGCTTATGATTTAGTTAAATCAAGAAATGTTCTAAATTTAAGGTTTTTTATTTCTGTTCTTGGGTTAAAATTTTAATTAGTGGTTATTTACCAATTATAATCTAGTTTTTGACTAATAAATTACGAGATGCTTAGTGTTTCGTAGCCCAAGATTAATTAGCGAGCAAAAAACCTATTTATTCTTGCCGTGGAGACACCTACATTAAAAGACAGACAGAAGCTGCAAATTTTGTCTACTGATTTGCTGTAGGCGATTAATAAAGGCAAAACAAACTGTTAACTATTAAATTATAATTATATATTTAATTGATAGAAAAGAATAGAATAAAATAGAGTAAATATATTCAAACTCCAGCATTATCTGTATGCAATTTTCCTTGCTTACTAACAAATGCGACGATTCATCGTCGAAGCTGTACCCATTCATTCTAAACGTGGTACCTAATCATTCTTAACGCTGTACCCAAAACCTACAGACAGATGATAGGAGCAGTATAAACAGTTCGAAAACATTAGTTCTGCACTCACCCGACTGTCCAGCGTGGTAAATATGAAAAACATATAATTTCTTTCGAATAATAAATTCGATTGAATTTTGATAGGCTGTAATTAACGTGAAAATGATTATTGTATTTAATATAGAATTAACACTTGTATTCTTTTCGGATCAATCGCTTTTCCCTTGCAGCATCATAAGGCTTTATAAATTATGTTTAATATAATTGATATATTTTAAAATATTGCTTTAACAATTATTAAAATTTCCTGAATGAATATTTAACGATTTCTTATATTTATGCGAACACTACACATTGAATAAAACTACTTTTACCGATTTTATTATGTTTAATTCTACTTATTTTTAATTACTGGTTGGTTAATTTTAGGTACTACAACTTGATCCTGTAAATAATAAAATGAAAACTACATCCAAGCATACCACTGCAAGACTTCAAAACACAGTCCGCCTTATTCCAAATCACGAACTAAATATAGTACTAGGTTTAAACATGAACTAAGAAAAACGTTATTACAAAACGAAGATTATCTCTAGTTCGAGGATTATCTATGGTACTAAAGTTAAACTTAAGGTACAAAATTTTGGTTACGTTAAAAATGGATATTAACATGATTGACCTGATGGATTTAGAAGATTTGGACATGCTAGAGATCACTCGGCGACCTGATAGACATCGATATCGTGTGACTTCGTTTGAATTGAGTGACAAAGATTTTAGGTATAAGTATAGGTACTCAAAACGTTTCGGAGAAAAAACAGTGGGTGTTTTACGTGAGGATTTAGTGCACGACCCTTGAAGATGCCCATTGAGTCCTGAAATTCAAGTGGTTTGTGCATTACGCAACTGGGCTTGCGATGAAGTAAGTGATGTTTATAATCTTGGTCAATGTACCTAACATTAAGCTATATAAAAAGCCAAAAATACATATTATTGTTATCATGATTTGATTATTGATTTACATGGTGTGTCTCAACTAGTAGTCAGTAGGACATGTAAAAAGTAGCAGAAATTTTATCACGGATATAATATATTCTGGTCCAGTCTATAATGGCCCTGCAGATATTAAAATTCAGCTCTGGTCCGGTCTATATCGACCGTTCATGTAATTAGTGTTGGACCGGTTCCTTTGAACCCTGCAACACTACGGAGCAAACTGCAACCTTTGGTCCGGCAATATACCCTTCAAACCTTTCTTTTTTTAAATAGAATCTTTTTTTTTCAAGTACTGTTTATGCTAGTCCGGAATCCCTATTCCTATAGCCATATCATTGCACCGGCACAAACCCTGCAATGACAGTAAGAAGCATTTTTTTTCTTACTTTTTTTTCAATTCAGTATAGAGCAATTACAGTTTGACCATACCGCACAATCACACAGTAGTGTAACGCGAGGAAAGTTGTGATATGATAATACTAAAGTACGCAAACCAACAGCAACATGACATATCCCAGTGTAACACAGCCTCCCAGCAACTCCATCTTCCTTTCCTGCACTAGAGGAATTACTCCGTTAGGGTGATGCAATCTTTCTGTATTTTCTAGATGCACAGACATTCTTCATATATTTTTAATGAGTCAAAAGTATCCGAATTCGGGATTTTTCAAACCTTTAAAAATTCATAACTACGAAAATATTAACTTTATCGTAAAAAATCGCAAAAGCTTTTTTTATTCGCATTTTATTTAAGAATATAAAGGAATATCTTTTATATTTTATTATTTTCTTTATATATTTTATAAAAATGAAAAAAAAAATGAGTCAAATGTATCCGAATTTGGATTTTTCAAACATTTAAGAATTCATAACTCCGAAAATATTTACTTTATCGTAAAAAGCCATAAAACCTTTTTTATTCGTTTTTCATCAAACATATAAAAACATTTTTTTTTGTTTTATTCTTTTTCTTTACGTATTTTAATGGGTCAAAATTTTCCGAATTTGGGATTTTGCAAACAATTAAAAATTCATAACTCTGAAAATATCAACATTATCGTAAAAAGTTATAGGACATTTTTTATTCGTATTTCATCAAAAAATATTTTAAAAATTATTTGAAAATAACAATTTCCTAGAAATAAATCGGTTTAAACAATATGGCACCGAGTTTCCCCAAGGGCATGCATTTATATTATCAGTAGGAAAATTTGAAGAGAATCGCGTAAAAAATTGAAGTGGAATAGTTTTCGGTACTCATGCGCCGATTCCTCCTGGACTATTACGGAAAATTCGTACTAAAATGTAAAGTATGGAATTTGACAACAAATGTCAAAACTTTTGAGAAGACTGGCGCCGTGGCTAACAGACTTTATTCAAGACTCATATTAAACCATTTTTTAAGACCAAGACTATTAATAAACCTCATCTTTTAATAAGACGGATTGGAATTTACTCCTGACAGTTTAATTAATCTAAAGTGCTTTTCCCCACTTCTTAAGTTTGAACGAATTTTAAACTGAAATGTTTATTGCGGTGCAATTATTTTGAATAGCTTGTTACGGCGAGCACATCCTTTCTCCTAACAGACGTTCTGTCTGACAGTGTACTCGTAAATAAGCCGTGAGATCCCCACAACAAGATGAAAGGAGTTTCATTTGCAGTGAGTGTTTCACTCGTGTCATCTAAAAGTTCAATTTTTCAGGTGTTGATGAGTTTCCTGAAGCACTGATTCGGACAATTACACACTAAACTCTGTTTTCGTTTATTATTTTTATGTTTTTTCTTCTTTATCGTTAATTAAAAAGGCTTTCAATTGGATAATTAATATTCCATTCTAGTAAACTAGCAAGCAAGTCAACTTTTGAATTCACTGCTAGGTATGGCCCTTTATGAAGATGTATCTATTTCTTTGCAAGAGATAAAATAGATAAAATACATCTTTTCTACGTTTTCGTGACTGCTATTTTATTTTTAATAGTCTACTGGCTTGCGACCGTGGCTTCACTCGTGGACAATTAGCTTATGCAAGGAAATTAAGAATTTATGGGCATGACCTCCCTGCCAGTTTTCAAATAAATACGTTCAGCCCTTTATCCGGCATTAAGCAAAACGATTCAAGAATATGCGAGCCAATTTTGACATTTAAAATTCTCAGGCTGTAATGCCGAAACCAAGCTCAATTTAGTGACACGCACTCACAAACACATCTTCCTTCTTTCTATATTTAACAGCCCGTAAAAATTCACTGCTGGATGCTCACATATATGCCTGTAACCATGTTGTTGATTGCAAATTAAATCAAAGCGAAGCATAAGATGACCCTCCACTAAACGGAGTAACGACCTGCCGGAAAATGATATATGCAGTTAGCCTGGACCTTACATTTCTTAGGAGAGGCTTATATTCTGCCGTGGACTTGTGATGTGCTGTAATGATGATGATGACGCAAATGACTTTTAAACATCAAAGTTAAACATATAATTTTTGCTAATTATATTTGAGCCAGCTACATCACACGCCTTATGTAAAAGCAAAATAAAAAATGTTAGTCGGTATTCTTTTTTAGGTGCCGCGGTTCACTCGTTGACAATATTTTGTTGTATCACCTCGAGCAACTGGTTCACGTCATTAATTCATTCTTTATATTCTTTGACTTGAGTGTTGTAATTTTTCAATCGAGTTGAATTTTTTCTACTCTTGCAATTTTTTTCTGCTGGAACTTTCACCTCATAATATTTTTCTTTATTTTAAATCCCTTGGGTAAAATTTTAAATATATTATTTAATTAAAAGAGGTTTGTAGTGGAGGTTTATAGCAATACTTATTCGTACCTCGTAGCTCGTAGGCACTAATAGATGGCAGTATACCATGTTATATGTGCCAAATATATAGACACTTCTTTAGGTAGTTTGAAGGTAAATTAAAAATAAGTATGCAAAGAAGATGTGTGCTCATATTATATCGAAAATTCGACAGTATAAAGCTAGAAATTCGGCAGTATAAAGCTAGCCATATAAACGAACTAATTGTGACCAAATTTACCCGTCAAAATTACAATGCGGATAGTTATTTATTTTTAAAAAGTTTGTAATTTCAAAAAAAACTGAATTTACAAACGAACTCACATTCCATCTGATGGTAAGTAGCTACTGCCAACTACAAACAAATAAGTCTACAGATGCGTTTTCACCCTCTGAAGACTAAAATGGAATGCCTATGTATTACCTTTGCTATGAGTAATTATACTGGCTCTATCCCGTTCGGACCGGAACATAGCAGTGCAGGTTCTGCTATTTGGTACCTACCCAAATGGATTTCTATACAGAAAGAGTCTTATTATCTAGTGTTACTACTAAACGATTACTTTGAAAAATGCACTGTATACTTTCTGCATAAGACTGTATTTTTCAATATAATTATTCAATTGCATTTTTAATTTGTCACATTTGTTGTAGTTTATTAACTTATTTATACACACACACACACACACACACACATTTAAACTTTTTAAAATGTTAGCCAAGTTTTGCTATTGAGACAAAGCTATAAGGTGGATCGACGTTAGCAGAACCGGGCGTCTCGCGCCTTAAACTCTGCTACATTTTATCACCAGTGTGGATATTTTACACCTCTTGTATTTATTATTATACCTTCATCTATCGAAAGCCATATTATAATATTTCTAGATATATTTACCTCTTATAACACCCGCAGAAGAAATGAGGTGAATTTTTTTTTTATGCCACCGCCAAATGGTAATATTTGTATTAATAAATCCAGTATGTCCAAACTATGTTCGAATATAACTCTGTGTTACAAAGAGGCTCTCTACGTTTGTATAAATAAACAGAGAATTGTGACTTCAAAGTCGTTTCTTGGCACATTATTTTATTAAAGATAAAACCGTGTCCTCATTTTCATTTTATAACAAGGCCTTAATACAACTTTACGAAAGTTTCATTGTTAACTTCGCGCTTTGTTTGAATGCTTTCATATATGTTTGGTAATGTTTACAATGTTGCTAATTTTGCCGCTCCTTCTTTTAGTACGTAAATATAATGGAATATATTAAAATATGAATATAAGTTGCATCATTCTAGATGAAAAATTACGAAGACACACTACAATCATTACACCATTTTGAGAGATATTGTATTTCCATCAATGTTATTAAGAATGATATTCTAATTTATGAATCTAGTATCGAAGAGCATAACATAGTTTTGAAGGGAGTTTTATCTAGATTAAACAAAGAAGGAGGAAAGTAGTAGAACAACTATAATCAAAATATTTCACTCTATAAAGATATAGTACTTGGATGATCGAGCTTTGCTCGGTATTTTTTTTTGTAAATCGTGTTTTTTAGAAATTATATTTAGATACGAATTACATACTGATGAAATATGAATAATATTTTTCGATCTTACCTACCGTATCCTTTTTTTTAAAAGCTCGATCATTTTTTCGTGTTTTTAAAAAATATACACTTAGATACGAATTAGATGCGTTAATAAATGGCTCCCAATAATAGTTTTTCTCGCAAAAGAAGGAACTTAAAAAAAGGGAAAAATAATCGGACTGGAGACAATCTGGACTCGAACCTGGGTCTTCATTACCCAACTGAGCTATGTTGTACCTTGTTGATAGTGTAGAAATTTACCTTCGTATTCTAATGATATTGTAGCAGTTTTCCATTGCCTGAAAACACGGATAAAACGACATTTTCTAAAAATGAATCCTAGCTAGATCGATTTATCGCCCCCGAAACGTTTGAGACGTCTCCGAGATTCCAATTATATATATATATATATATATATATATATATATATATATATATATATATATATATATATATACAAGAATTGCTCGTTCAAAGGTATTAAATTAGTATATAAAATATATCACTACATAAAAACATACCACTGTATACAAAATGTGTATTCGAAGAAGAATATAATAAAATAGAATAGAATAATTTTTTTATTCAATATAGATTACATGTGTAATTCTTATTGAAAGTCATTTTTTACTTTACCACTGGTTCGAAAAAATACCTCTGTCCTGGGAAGAACCAGCAAAAAACCCAGCGGGACTTTTTAAAAAAAAGTAAATTTTACATTAATGGTTGTACAAACTATTTAAGTACAAAATTTATTTTAGAAACTGCTTGGAAGCGACCACCTCATTCCCAGGGGTTATTATCAACCATGTATTCATTTATACTATAATAACCCTTTTTATACAGTTTCAGCTTAACAAAACATTTAAACCTGGTAATAGAGAGAGCCTGTACACTTTCCGGGACCTTGTTGTAATAGCGTATACATTGCCTCAAGAATGAATTACTGACTGTGGAGTCGAGAAACTGGTATCACTAGCTTGTGTTTGTTCCTAGTGTTTACAGAATGTATACCACTTTTTTTACTAAAACTACCTTTGTTTTTGTGAACATACATTAAGTTTTCGTAAATATACTGAGAGGCCTAAGTTAATATATTTATTTTTAAATTTATCTCTAAGAGACTCTCTCGGTTTAAGGTTGCAAATAGATCTTATGGCCCTCTTCTGCAAAACAAAAATACTTTCTAAATCAGCCGCATTTCCCCATAGCAAAATCCCGTAAGACATTATGCTATGGAAATAACTGAAATAAACTAATCTAGCTGTCTCGACACTAGTGATATCTCTAATCTTTTTTACAGCATAAGCTGCAGAGCTTAGTCTGCTTGCTAGGTTGGATATATGGAGGCCCCACTGAAGCTTTGCGTCGAGAGTGATGCCAAGAAAAACAGTGGATTCAACAGCGCTCAGTTCTTCCCCATTTAAAAACACATTGGTACCCAGATTTTTAACATTCGTTGTTGTAAATTGAATACATTTAGTTTTATTTCCGTTTAAACGTAGATTATTAACGAAGAAGAACAACTATCATAGTTAAGACATTGGATATCGAAGGGTGATATTAAAAAAAAACTGTCAGTCATAGGACGCACGTCAGAAGTGAAAACTTCTTAGCTTTACAAACGTCTAAACATTATTTTTTGATTGTTAACAAATATTTTTGAAGTGTATGTATCTGAGCGTGACGGTCACGCGAATTCAGTGCTTTTTCACTATCCCAAAAGTGCCCAACGTGCCTAAAGAAATTTTCACTTCAAAAACAGAGCTGATTAATTTAACAAATTTAAAACACCAACTAACATAACTTATTCAATAATTATTGGAATTATTAGGTACGGTTTATTTCTTGTTGGTAGATTTTCCGACATAAGTCAACATTTATATTTCACTCATTAAAAGAGGACACTTTATTTAAGTAAGGGGATATAAAAAGTAGACTTGATGTATCCCGCAACTCTAGCACATTTCACTTTCAAACAATTAAAAAAAAAATATTTAAATCATTCATCATCATCATCATCATCATTACAGCCCTTCACAAGTCCACTGCCGAATATAGGCCTCCCCCAAGGAATGCCACAAAGCACGGTCCTGAGCCACCTGCATCCATTGACTTCCTGCATGTCTTACTAGGTCGTCACTCCATCTATTGTGAATATCATATAATAGTCTAAATCACTTACACTCAATAATTCATTAATTATTACCTTTCAAGCGACCACTGTTGAACATAGGCCCCCTATAGATTGCCTCATAGGGGGATATTTGCCATAGTTGCCCCCTCTAGTAGGAGGGTTCACAACCGCCATTTTTTTTGTTATTTTCAGTCGTTTTCAGAAAGATGCTGCTACCCATCTCCTGTTTTAGTTTCCCTCTATCTGCTCTTACGAACCCACGAGATAACATGGGGTACTGGATTTTCTTATAGCGCAACTACACGGCTATCTTCTTCTGACAGCCTATCAAAAGTTCACTTGCTTATAAAAGATTACTTTGTGTATGATATTTGCCAAAGTTGACACGCAAGCAGCCAGATTGCCAATCCGCAGTTTTTTAATCAATATAGAATTGTTATCAGTAAGATGCAGCTGCCTATCTCCAGTTGAAATTTTCCTCTGCCGCCTCTTGCTACACCCACTGGGTGATAATATGGGTTAATGGATTCTCTTACGCTGCCACTACACGGCGCACTCATAGTCACATGACGGACTTTTATCTTACGATATCTAGGTTAGATTAGTCCTACAATACTACGAACATGTTTGGCCACTACTAGTGGGTTCTTGATAAGGGTCCGGCAGAATATCAGCACCGTGGTTATTACAATACTGTACTGTACTGTAGCATATTGCTAAGTTGGATGCATATTTGTTGCGGCAATAATGAATATGTAATACATATACAGGTTATAGAGAGCCAGTATAATTACAAGCTTTGAGGCATTCCATCTTAGCTCTCAGAGGTGTCAAAGAATATTTAGCCTTCTTTGTTTGAAGTAGGCTGCAGGTTTCTCTATGGTGTTCAGTAGCTACATACTATCAGGTGGACTGTTAGTTTGTTTGCCATTGGAGTTTTATAAAAAACATACATGTTGTGCAATGTTTTTTTTTTTTATAGAAGAGGGACAAACGATGATAGAGCTCACCTCATGTAATATGTAGTTTCAAATAAAAAAAAAAAAAAAAGTTTATTCCTTCAACAAGTTTAGTGTTAAATCTAGAACTTAGGTTGACTCATTCTTTTAAGTGCATTTGCACCTGTGTCAGAAGGAGCCACTCTTCGATATCACATTAGTGGTACTTACGAGTATCAATGAAGAATTAGGTAACAAATACAATTTATCTTTATCATAAGAGTATGTAAACTATGACTTATACTAAATATATATACGTGTGTAGTCACAAAAATGTATGTGTGTGGGTGTGGGAGCATGATTGCATGGATGTGTGCGGTATGTGTGTATGATTTTTAATCCAAATATGGAATACCTAGATAAATTTATCATTTAAGAAGAAGTTCAGTTTCTGTGTATTGTAGTTTTATAAGCCAAACAGTCAACTTTATTTTACATTCCCTGCTCGTTACTGGATATAGTTTTAGATTTTGATTGGAGCGGTTGTATAATAACGATGACAAATACTGAAATTGATTTCTTGCGAATTGAGTATGAGTGAGTTTAACTGTGGCCACTTTATTATGTCTTTTTTTATGCAATATTCTCGGATCAAATTTTAATGACTTGTGTTTTTTTACTACAGTATAGAGAATATATAGTTTTCTAATTGTTAGGAGACCAGCAACGGAATACAGAGCTTGTGTTGCAAATCTACGAGTTTTAAAATACATCACCTTTAGTAACGCTCTTTGAGCCCGTTCCACCACGAGAAATTTAGTTTTTAGAGCCCCTCCCCAAACTATTAGACAGTAAGTTAATATGGGTTGAGCTAATGTCATATACACTTGGTTGATAAGTTTCTTGTCGGCAATATGTCTCAGCATTTTAAAAATCCACATCAGCTTGCGTGTTCTAGTCGCAACGAGATCAATAAGCGATTCCAGGAAAGTCTTTGGTCTAGCATAATACCAAGGTATTTAGTTGATGCTAACTTAGATATAGAGGGACAGCGACAGTTAGAATCCTTACCACAATCATAGATATGTATTTGAATGTCGAAATCATTACTGGGTTGATTACTGTCTATAATTGAAAAACACATGTAATTAGTCTTTTGTGTGTTTAGTGTCAGCTGATTAGTTCTAAGCCACTTACCAATTTCTGATAACCCGTTTTCAGCCTCAGTTTTTACTGCAGTCCAAAATGACCCAGAAAAAACCACAGCAGTGTCATCCGCATAAGGAAAGATCCTAGCGTCCGCAGTCTTTATGTTACAGAGGTCATTGATGTAGATAAAGAAAAGGGTTGGGCCAAAGACACTGCCCTGCGGGACACCGTAAGTCACATTCATTCGACTGCTTACAGTATGACCCACTTTTACTCTCTGTGCCCTCCCCATAAAGTAGTCCTTAAGTAGCTCAAGTGGAATACCCCCTATACCCACATCTTCCATTTTCTGTACAAGGATGGGGATAGAGACAGTGTCAAACGCTTTTTCAAATCCGAAAATACTGCCAGACATTTTGCTTTACTATCCAGTTTATCAACAATTTGAGAAGTTAATGCAGTCACCGCATCTTCTGTATTTTGCCACTACGGAAACAATATTTTGATTCAGACAATATGTTGAAATCATTGAGGTAACACAGAAGTTTTTTGTTGATAAATTTTTCAATAAATTTTGGATATTGCTGGCAGTACAGAGATAGGTCTATAACTATTAACATCTTCTCCATCCCCATTCTTGTACACTGGAATGATGATTAATTCTTTAAGGAGTTTTGGAAATACTCCTTTATTAAAACATATGTTGGATAAATGTGTGATGATTGGTACAACTTCGTTTCCAGCAAGTTTTAGGAAACTGGTTGGAATATTATCCCAGCCGGGAGCGCTTTTAGTTTTTAGTCCCATCAAGATAGAATGAACCTCCTCTTGGTCAGCATCAAGAAATACAAATGAGGACAATTGAGACTTTATTTGGGAAACGCTCACATTCCTAGTGCCATTAGGTAATCCATGGGGTGGAGGTATAGAATTAGCTAGATTTTTGCCTATATTCCCAAAAAAGGTATTTATGAAATCAACAGAATATTGCGGGGATGTTTCAATATTAAATAGCTTTGTGTTGTCTGATTTACTCTGTCTAAGATGTGTGATTGACGTAATATTATTCCAAAGCTTCTTAGAGTCACCAGTGGAATCCCGGAGTAACTGCCTTTCATATCCACGTTTTAGTTTTTTAATAAGGTTATTGCAGAAATTGCGGTATCTTCTGTAGACTCTAAGAATCTCATCGTGGGGACTTGTTCGAAACTTGTACTGCATTCGGTCTCTGTTTCTAATACATCGTAGAATCCCTGATGTTATCCAGGGTTTTATAATGCGTTTATTTCTGGGAATGTATACATCCCCCGTGTTCTCATTAAGTGCCGTACAAATCTTGTCAACTAGTTCTCTAGTTAACACTTCAGGATCATCACAAGATAACAAAACTGTAAGGTTCATGGCTCTGAGACCATTCAATGCTTTATCATAATTTGTACGCGTTCTAGTTTTCGGACACTCATTTCTGAAATTATTATCAGCAAGGTGTAATAGAATCATAGCGTGGTCTGTAACAGTTGTATTTAAAACCACAACCCGGGCTTTGACCCTATGACTTTCTAATTTGAGCATAATATGATCCAAGGAGTTATTATCTCTAGTAGGGAAATTATGGCCCATAGCAATACCATCTCTCCCTAGTATATCTAGGTAATTGGATCTGTTCTGACGGTTCATGCTCTGTTCATTGGTACGTGAAATTGTGTTAATATTTATATCACCTGCTAAAAGAATACACTTATGCGACTTTAGCGAATCCAAAGTGGCATCGGGTGAATTAACAAATGGGGCACAATTTGTATAAGAAAGTGATCGGTATATTCCCTAAATTGTTTTATTACTTAGGTGAATTTGTAGGCAAGTTGCCTCTTCTAGGTAAATTTCCTTAACATTTGCATGAATACCGTGTTTAAAATAGACTATTACACCATCACTTTTATTTAGGTGTCTGGTTGAAAAAAATAAGTCATGGTTAACGAAAGTTGGAATAGGTTTGTGATCACTTAGCCAGCACTCAGTTAAAATAATTATGTCAGGGTAGAATTTTAGTTCCAGAAAAGAAATCAAAAAGTTATCGAAATTGCAATATACACCACTTCTAACGTTTTGAGTAAGTAGTGAAAAATGTCTGTTATCAACGTTAATAAATTTACATAAGTCTCCAATGTCACATTGAATAGAATATACAAATTCCATTTGATTGTTTATATTAAGTTACTATCCATTTGGTTCAGTGAGAATTAGAGCCAGTGTAGCAAAAATTATTTTATGTAAATAAACTAAGTAGTGGATATTATGTAGATTAATAATTATGTATGTATGTGTATATTTTACGGTGTATGTGTGTGTGCAGTGTACAGTGTGTGTATGTGTAGTTGTAATTTTGGGAGTGTCGCAGGATAAGTCACGTACGTCAAAGTAGCGACGTATATATAAAAAAATCTTTTAAAACTAAGGACAAAATGAAAGCAAAATAGTACAACCCGTCATCCTCATGTAGATTGTCGTGCAAACATTTTAAATATACGCTCATAACTAATCAATCATTATTCATGAGTTGCTGAACCTGGGATTGCGATTTGATTGCTATGATAGGGGAGTTGTCGGTTTTCCTAACGTATACCCTGCCATAGGTGGTCCAGCAGTATTTGTACCGATTTGATTTAACAAGATATCTAGCTAGAAAATAAAACGGGACCTCTTGGCGGTTAACTGTTCGCAAACAAATATAGGTGTATCTTCGGAAACTCGGAAGCCCAGGTGCTTAGCGCACAATTTAGATTTAGTTTTTACATTAAATGCTTTACAAAGCCTTAGATTATTCGTTTCAACTAAAGTTGAGGACGTTTCAATGACAAGGGATGTGTTTTTCTGCTGTTTTCTTTTGCCACGTACCCTGTATACATCCTTGATGTCGGTTTTGTTTAAATCCGCCCCAATGGTGGTAGAAAGCCGTAGGACCATTGCGACCAAGTCTTCCTTCGTTTCGTTTGCCTTCCTGGGCACGTTTTTTATTTCAAAGTTCGTTTTACGCAAAGTCAACTGCATAACTGCATGTTTTCTATTTTATCCTCTAATAAGGCTATGGATTCGTTGCCCTCTTTTATCTTTTGTTCTAAATGGCTGACTTTTTTAGTTAATTCTGCACCCTGTGACGTCAGTAAAGCAATAGAACTTTCAATATTTGCATTTGTTTGTTTAATTTCCAACAAAGCCGGTGCAATACATTTGATTTCCTGCTGTTAGGCAGCCCATAGCGACGGAATCATACATTTGATTTCATCCTTAAATTTGTTGAAATCGTCCATAGTGACACTTTTGACGCGCCCAAACACATAATTCGGTGGAGTTACTTCATTGCGTGTCTCCGGGCTAGTCTCTGTGTCACAGATGGAAATGTCGCCGGCTTGCATCATTGTACCAGGGATATATGAATTTAAGAAGGTACAGAAAGTTAATATTTTGAGTACACAATTTGTTAATTGACGTTCGAAAGTACCAGGGCGATAGAAGCTTAGTGGAGATTTCTTACCGTGGCCGGTGTGTCGTAGACTCGTACGTAGCAGTGAAGCGTGAATATTTGTAGCACAATTTTCGTAGCGCGCTACGGCTGATGACGTAGGTAAGCTTTGCGTGTTATGCACTCCTAATTTTCGTCCGGTTAATTTATTAACTAAATTCACTAAAAGTGTTTCTTTTTTATCTTTATTTCCATCAACTTTAATCAATTAATCTGACTCAAAAGGTTATTATAATCCTCTTCCTATTTTGGCCACCAAATTGTAGTGCATTAAGAGCTAAATTTTGGTTTGAGTCAGTATATTTACAGGTTTTAAGACATAATACTTTAGTGATAATGCTTCTGTGGCCTTGTTGTTGGTTCCAGGTATGGGCTATAGAAGCCACTTACGTGTGCCACCAGCTACCAAGTGCGACGATTAAACCAAGTCCTAAAACTTAAGAAACCGTTTTGCAGCAGTGATTTGAAACGCATTGATGAAGGAGAAGAAAAACATAGACCTGATACAGATGCATGTATCACGGGGTATCTGCAATAAAATCTGTGTCGAAACAACGCAGCGGCTTGGTTTGAAAGACCACTCTGCTACTGTGGTCGTCTACCCGCCTTCCAAACGTTTATGTGTGGTAGAGCCATGCTGCAGCCATATTAGTAGTATAGTTGTAGCACGAATGGGTCGGCTCTACCAGGGAAGGATCACGCTCTCACAGAATACCAACGTAAAATAGCAGCTTAACACTGCTGTGTTTTGTATGGTAAGTGTAGAGAACCGGAGACCCTTTTTACTGGAAAAGAGGCATTCTATCTTAGTCCTCACGGGTGACAACGCATCTGCATTTTGATTCTTTATTGAGGATAGATGTAAATGTCTATGGGGCACAGCTACCACTTACCATCAGGTGGACTGTGGACTGCTCATTTGTCCTCCTATCCTATAAAAAAAAACATGGCGATGAAAGCAAACTACCCTACAACAAGAGAGGCCTGCCCAACATTTTAATATTATTTTACATAATTTGTATGTTTTCGCGTTGTGCTTTAATTCCTCTTTTGTCTTGGTGTGGATTAAATCATAGGTTTTCACGACATGTGGAGGTGCACCATCATGCTGGAACCATGTACGGCGATATTCATCCAACGATAGGTCGTCTAAATGTCAACCAACTGTTCATTTATAAAGTGTATCCCTGTCCGTTAAGTCGCTGTGGCAGAAACACTGGTCCCAGTATGCGATCCTAAATAAACCTGCCCATACGTTAACCGACCATCGGGTTTGGTGCCCGGTTTGTCGAACATGGGTTAACCTCTGAATACATGTGTATTTCTTCGGTTCCACATGCCGTTTCTGGTAAATGTCGACTCGTCCGTCCAGATAACGTGCTCAATGGAACCAGGCACACGTTGTTGTTCGTCTAATAACCAACGGCAGAAAACTCGTCGGCGGTCGTGATCGCCGGGAACTAAAGCTGCACTTTGTGCACTTTGTATGGCCGCATTCGGTTACGCTTTAACACTTTGTGAACTGAACAGTATGACACATTTGTTCCATCCTGACGTCTTAACAATTTAGCGATACTTCGTGTACCTAGGTTCGGATACCGGCGAACGACATCTAAAATGCGCTCCTCGGAGGAACAGTCATTTGTCTTCCACCTCCTGCCGCTACTGGAGCAATGGGCCGATTTTCCAACACTCGCTGAAATGCTGCTGTTATCAGACGAGAGTCAGCTGGGTGTCGAGCGGTCGGGAATTTCTCTCGGTAACAACGTAATGCACGCGAAGCATTCATGAGCTTCTCCAAGGCACATTAACATGTTGCCGTATTCACGAGCACTATAAACGTACGCTAGGCATTATTAAAAAAAAAAGAAACACAAAACGTAACAACAAGAATAACACGTAATAACAAGTAGGTAATACCAAGTAACAATAATGAATTAATAAAAACAATTGAACTGTTGCTTGCGCATGCGTGTCCAAAGTCAACACGGAACTGTCTCAAAAACTAAAATCAATAATTAATCCCACAAAACTGAAGCCTACACTTTGAACATTCCCACAGACCGTCAAATGTTATGACATTGCCAACTTTTTTTTTATAAGTTTAGTTTCCATATGATCCCTACGACTACTCTTTCATATGGAATTTAGAAGTTATAGTTGTAATTTTTAATACAATTAGACAATCAATTGTACCCTGACGAAACAAGCAGTTCGTTACTAAAAAATGATATTGAAATTAATAAACGTACTACTTGGGTTTGTTATCTTTGATTTTGTACAAGAAAATAGAAATAAAATGGTATTGAATAATGTAATAGTTAAAATCAATTGCAATTATGATCGACAGGTAATTAATCTAAAAATAATTATTTTATTTACTTTTATTGACTTTCCGTTTTAATCCATCCAATACTTTGATTTGAAAAGAGGTACGTCAAAACTATTAAAAATACTTGCAAATTTATTGTAATTGCCGCCTCTAATTCTTATGTCGCTTAAACAAATCTTAGTAGGTAAATTGGGGAATTCCCCATATGTTGGCGCTGACGCGAGGTGACACACAGTCGGCCGGGCGGCGGCAGCGCGTGGTACGAAGGGGCGCGACGGGGAATGCTCGCCAGTATTACTGTGCGCGCACGCTATTGGTTCCTCATTCTTCCCGCGCTTTGAAAAAGCGATGTTCCCAACGTACAGTCGCACACACAGCTTTCTTTGCACGACGCGCGACGATGTTTTAAAAAGGAAGGAAAGAAAAAATTATTTATATCTATTGTTTTATGACTGAACTAGAACGAAAAGGTAAATAGAAGGTGAATGGGGAAATTGTGCAGTAAAGTTAAATGTATTGAGGAAGAATACCGAAAAAATATACCATGTGGTCAACCTGATGACGGAAACATTTATCATTCGCATTGATGATGATGATTCTGATGAGTGATGATGAAGTAGCATTCAGTAACACAATACACCATCGACATTTGGCTTCCATGTTCCATGTTCCAATGGTATAATGGACAGCGTGTCACCTTTAGCTTAAGTTTTCTTGTTACAAATTACTTTATTTTACGATAGAAAAAAATAATGCCAAGCAAACATTATCCATTTGAATTTCAACTCTTCCAAAGTTCTAAGTAGCTAGTAAAGTACCTATTATGATTCTACAATAAAACCATTAATTACTATTATAATATTATAAAACAACAGCCTAGTACCATGTAGTACTTTAGAACGCGACTGTACCCATGCGCAGACACACCCCCTCCACTATCGCTCAGCGTTCTTTTTACGTGACGTTGAGTTTGGCTTCGACGCGGATATTGACCTAGTCAGCTGATTTTATGGTTTATTTTATTTAAATTCCATTGCTGCTTTAATGTTTAAGTATTTTCATGTTTTATTTTAATGAAATTAACGTTTTATTTAACACGATGATTTATACTAACACGATGGAGCGTGAATAAAGCTAATAAAACGTTGTGAAAAGATGAATTTTTTTTCATCAGGATCGATTTTATATTTCACCCATCATCTAAGATATAGTTAGTACTGTCGTCTGTCTTCGTTTTCGGGAGCGTTTCAAAAATACCCTGTATATATATATACGTTTTAATTATCATTATATTAACAAATATTGCAAATGTTTATTAAATATAAAAGTAATGTTTAACTTAAGTATATAAAATATGTAATTCATCTTTCTAAATCAATAAAATTAAATTGATATATAATGTTGCTATGCCCTATTAGTGCTCATATTTAGCTCATGCTCATATCATTTTTTTTAAAGGATAGGGTGACAAACGAGCACACAGTCCACCTGATGGTAAGTGGTTGCTGTAGCCCATAGACATCTACATCTATCCTCGTTTGCGAATCAAAATGCAGATGCGTTGTCACCCGTGAGGACTAAGATGGAATGCCTGTTTTCCAAAACGGGTCTCCGGTTGTCTACACTCACTATTCGAAACACAGCAGTGTTAAGCTGCTATTTTACGCTGGTATTCTGTGAGAGCGTGGTCCTTCCCCGGTCGAGCTCTTCTTGACTCTCCTAGTTCTGCTACTCGATGCCAGAGGGCGCTAGTGGCTAGTGTTGCCATGTACAAGACATTTATAGTGGTGCGTAACACTGCCCCCTCCTAAGACATGCTCATCCCGAGCATTATTGGCCTCATAATAACGCGCCAGTCGATCCACATGGACGATCTTAGGAGTACCTCTTGCAACTTTCTGTATCCGGTAGGTTACGTCATTGATCCTTGTCACAATCCGGTACGGTCCGTCCCATTTAGCTTGAAGCTTAGGAGATTTCCTTTTGCTGCGAACTGGATTGTGTAACCACACTAGTGAACCTTCGTCAAACCCCTTTGTTGTTCATTTTGCGGTCATATCGTGTTTTCATCTTTTCAGACGTTTGCTGGCCCGATTGTCTGACGTGCTCATAAATGTCATTCATTTTGTTCCGCAAGTCATTTGTATAATCGGTTATACTGCGTGGGGCATCAGGTGGTATTCCGGTGATCAGGTCTGCAGGCAGCCGTAATTCTCTCCCAAAATTTGCTAAAGCTGGTGTCACTGATGTACTTTTGAAACAGCGCATCGATATGACAACAAAAACGGTATGTGCCTGTCCAGTTCTGCTTGCTTTCAACAACTTTGCTAGGTACCTCTCCAATGTCTGATTAAATCGTTCTACCATTCCATCAGATTATGGGTGGTAAGAAGTTGTTCTTGTTTTATGAGTACCCATAACTCGGCAAGTTTCCTGGAATATTTGAGACTCAAAATTCCTTCCTTGGTCGCTGTGAATCTATAAAGGTAGTCCAAAACGACAGAAGACTTCATGAACTAGTTTATCTGCAACTGTTGAAGCTTCTTGATTTGGAATGGCGAAGACTTCTGGCCACTTAGTGAAGTAATCCATCACAACCATGAAATACTTGTTACCACTTTCACTTTCCGGAAACGGCCCCGCAATGTCAAGGGCTATCCTCTCCCACGGTGCACCAACATTGTACTATTTCTATGCACCTCTACTACGAGTTTGAGGTCCCTTTACAGCCGCACAACTTGTACATTTGCGACACCAGTCCTCGACATCGTCACGACAGTGGACCCAGTAAAACCGTTCTCAGATCTTCAGTAGAGTTCGTTTAACTCCCAGATGGCCTCTGAACAACCATTATGGTACAGCTGTAGAACATCCGGTACTTTAGCTTTGGGGACAACCATTTGTAAATGACAACTGTCTCCCGAACATTTTCCCATTTTCGGCACAGAACTCCATCCTGAATCAGCAAGCTGTCCATTGGGCCCAGCTTTTCGTGGTCGAACTTATCGCTGAGACGTCACTCCACTTGGGCTTAGGAGCACTGGCCTTCATCCATTCCAGAATCGGCTTGATGTCCGGATCTTCCTGCTGTGCATGTTGTAGGCTGTCCTTCCACTCATTGCTGAGCTGGTCTGTCCTGAGTATCCTCACAGACACCACTTTACCCTGTTGCTTAGTTCAATGCTTGCAATCTTCAGGACAAGGTCTTCTTGACAATGCATCTGCGTTGCCATGAGATTTCCTGCTGTGCTGGGCGGTGCTGTTAATACACTGCCCTCTCGAGATAGTTCACCTTCCTTTATACAGTTCGTTTAGAGCAGCTGGATCGAAGATGGCCCATTTCCCACAGCCGTAGCACCTAGGGCTGTATCCTTTACTGCGGTCACGAACTGTAGCTGCTGCAACCTCCTGACGCGATGGGCATGATGATCCTGCCGCACGGCTTCTACCTCCAGTGCATGGGCCAAGGCGTCTTTAAGCGTCTCCGGAGCCTGAGCTCACAGCAGCTCTGACTTCAAGGTCGCGGACGCCGTCGATGAATATCTGCTCCAGGTTCCCTACAATGAGCGCAGGTACAGACTGGTATGCTTTTGAACCAGCTTTTAGACCTCAAGAGCCCACTGCTGCAGGTTTTCGTTGCTGTGTTGCACGCGAACTTTGAGCTGCACACCGTGTTCCAGGTGAGCGTCACCATATCTCGCCTCAAGGAGCGCTCAAAGTCAATCTTCCCACCAGCTTCCAGAACAGTAAGGCCTTGTCACGCAGGCCTAGGGTAAGAGCAGTCATGGCCTGACTTTTATTCCAGCCGTTCGCCTTCCTGACAGCCTCGAACTGGATTTTGTAGGCCGACCAGGAAGAAGTCCCATCGAACGGCGGCACTTTGAATCCGCGTAGCGAAGGTGTTGTAGCTACCACGGGAGCTGTTACTCCATCCCCAAGTTTGAGGTCGTCCAGCGTTTTTTTCACGTCAGCCATCACGTTGTCAACCCGATTGTTCACTTGGTCGATTCGGGTTTCAGCTTCCGACAGGCGGTTTTCATGTTGACCAACCCTATCCTTCACCTCCCTTATCTCTCTCTCGAAGGTAGCGTGAAGGTCCTTCATGAGGAGCATCTGCTCTTACTTATTGCGTTTGAGCTGCTCTTCCAAACAACGGGCCTGTTCCTCCTGTCCGCGCTGCAGCTGCTTTTCCAACCGACGCACCTATTCCTCCTGTTGGCGGGCCTGTTCCTCCTGTCCGCGCTGCAGCTGCTCTTCCAACCGACGGGCCTGTTCCTCTTGTCGGCGGGCCTGTTCCTCCTGTCGGCGATCCTGTTCCTCCTGTCGGCGAGCCTGCTCTTGCAACATCATCATCAGATCACCTAAATCAGGTGCTGCAGATGTAGGTGCTGCTGACGGGCCGGCCTCCGTGATCGCCAGCTGGCCCTCTGACGTTTGCGGCGTTGCATTACCAAATCGTCTCTGGTCCGTCTCCTGCTGGCGTTGACTTCGGGTACAGATACCCTCCGTGTCGTCCTTTGGTAAAATCGGCATGATTTGATCCTACTTCTGACACCAATTGTTACGAGCTTGGGTTTCGAGACAGTTAAAAACTGCCGAGTGAATTACCAAAATTGACACTTTAATTACACAACTTAAAACCACACTTATAACAAAACACAATTGTACTACAGATCACTTTAGTTTGCAGTTGTATCGCTTCGAAGTATTCGCTTGTATAATTCAATACTGACTCGGTCGCGGTCTATACCGGCCTTATATAGGGCCTCAGATAGTTTCCAGAACCTTCTACTGTAGAAACATCTAGAATGTTCGAGTACATATCGGTCCCGAAATTTCTAGAAGGATCTTGACTCTCCTAGTTCTGCTACCATACTAGTGGCGTTAGTATAGTGCGTGAGAAATTAATAGTGGTGCAATAACAATATTATAAATTTTCAACAATTAAAAATATACAAAGCAAAAAAAAGTGAAACTAAATTTCTTATATGTAATTTTACCCATAAATAGGTACATATCGACGGTTAAAAGGTAATATATAATAATAATAATAATAAATAAGCGACATTTTGGTCTAAAATGAGTCTTGAATGCCATCCTACTTAAAATTTTCCACTTTTTCAAATGCGCTTACTCCCATGGCTGTACAATGACTTTTTTGTTGCTTATGCCCAAGCAAAAAACTGCGTTTTCGAAGTGTCATTTCGGTATAACCGACCGAGTTTTAGGCCTTTTTTACCCTTAAGGCGTTTTTACCCCTGTAAAAATAGCATAACTTTTGGTTTAAAGTCGGTTAGGTATTTTTACTTATCACTGGTGTAGAGATTCTGAACGCTTACGGCTTTTTACCATTAGCACCTGTTTTGAAAGTTGGAACTAATGCCTCTTTACCTTTGTCGTCAAAAATATTAAGCTTCGGTTATACCTTACTACCATTTAGAAGTTTACCATTCAATTGTCGTTTATACGCAATTACTAAAATCTAATTTAATATTGAACAGTCGGTTAAACCTTACTACTATTTACAAGTTTACCATACAGTTGTCGCTAATACGCAATTACTAAAATCAAGTTTGATAGTGAAATGTCGGTTATAACCTACTACCATTTACTATTTTAATACAACTCTGTCGTTTACACCGTATTACTATACAGTGATCATTTATTAATTGGTGCTTACGCCAATTTGTGTCACATTGTTACAATCAAGTAGCTATTTAGCAAGTCGCTTATTCCAAATGCCGTGTAGTGGCGGTTAAGAATATCCACTACCCCATATCTTCCCATGGATGTCGCAAGAGGCAACAGTAGGAACCAGGCAGGAGATGGGCAGCAGCATCTTCCTGATAACAGCAATATTATAAAATAAAAATGCAGTTGCCATCCCGCTCGCCAAGCGTCGCAACTATGGCAAATTACGAAGAAGTTACGAAGTTACGAAGAGACAGCCCCCAGTCCCCGGCAGCCCCGCTATTCCTGGCTACGGTGGCGACCATGATAACGGCGGGGCAAGGGGTGCTAAGAATCTCCGGTGGAGGTTCAGTTGCCACCTAAGACGACTCGACCTGGCCACATACAACGCCCGCACCCTGAGGACTGACGAGAAGATCCTGGAGCTGGAAGAAGAGATAGATAAGTTACGCTAGCATATTATAGGATTATCTGAAGTTCGAAGAGAGGGGGAGGACACGGTAATCCTCGAATACTTTGTTCAATACAGTTTGTATTGAAGAAGCGATCGAGCGGAACCAAGGCTCCAAAGTCTTTGCCAGAGATCTGTCTGCCAGAATGAGCCAACTGTCAAAGCTGAAGACCGAGTGTGGTAGCATCGTTTCCGGGACACCTGAGATTTTGAGTGAGATTGAGAGGTTCTATGGGCAGCTGTACACGTCATCGTTGGAGCCACACGCAAGTGTGAGTAACGACCCAAGAGCGATTCTTATCCGACACTATTCCAATGATATCCCAAACGTGAGTCTGAGCGAGATTAGAATGGCTCTTCAGCACCTTAAAACGGCAAGGCCTCAGGTGAGGATGGAATTACAGCGGAGCTTCTGAAGGCGGGTGGAAAACCGTATTTGACGTCCTTCAGGAGCTCTTTAATTCCGTTCTCCATGGTGGCACTACTCCGCAGGTGTGGATTGGTGTTCTTATTCATGCATGTGGCGGTGGTCTTATTCTTCAAGAAAGGTGACAACTCTCTCTTGAAGAACTATAGACCGATTACTCTTCTTTGCCGTATCTACGTGCTGTTTTCGAGAGTCATGATTATCTGGGACAAATACTCCGACTAGGTAAGTCCAACTTCAACCGAGAGGTAAATCGACGGATTTAACTCGGCTGGGCAGCGTTCGGGAAACTACGACACATCTTCTCGTCAGGTATACCTCAAAACCTAAAAACGAAATTGTAGAACCAGTGCGTGTTGCCAGTGATGACTTATGGATCTGGACGTGGTCCATCACTGCTGGCCGTATGAGGACGCTCCAGCGAGCTATGGAGAGGACTATGCTCGGGGTTTCTCTGCGTGCAATAGAACCAGAGTAACCGACATAACCCAACGGATTAGTAAGCTGAAGTGGAAAGGGGCCGGCCATATAGCTCGAACAACCGATAACCGATGGGGAAAAAAGGTTCTCGAGTGGCAGCCTCGTACCGGTAGGCGAAATGTAGGGCGACCCCCCACTAGATGGACCCCCGACTGGTCGTTTATAATGCAGATATTTACGAAAATGGTACGCGCAATGTTTATTGCTATTATTGGGATGAAAGCCAGGGTAACCGAGGTGCTTATAAGATGGCTACAATATTAAGCAAATACATAACGAAGCTTGATAAACGCGGAAATGTAAGACAACTTCTTCTTTATTGTGACTGCTGTCCCGGTCAAAATCGGAACAAGATAGTTCTTGCAATGCTGAACAAGACTCTGCAACGTTGCAGAACTCTTGAATCTATTCAAATACATTTCTTACTTACCAGTCATACCAGGTTAAAAATACTACTATCTGGGCTCCTTCCCAATGGTATACGGTATTCCAAACGGCAAGACATAATCCAAAGCCCTTTGATGTTGAGCAGTTAACTCACAAAGATTTAAAGAGATGGGACCTACTCGCAATCAAGTATTTCGTAGGAAATCTTGTGGGTAAAAATCAGCAACGGTTAAATTCTCTATGAATCTGGAAACACCTGTGTCCCGTATTGAAATCGCGTCCAACACAAAGTTTCTTGACTTACCGGACTGCTATCTTACACCCCTGCCAATTACTGAAAATAAACACAAAGATTTATTAAAGCTTTGCTTAGACCAAGTTATAACTCAACAGTTTCAGGCAGAGTACTTAGCTTTAACTTTCAACAAAAAGGAGAAAGATACTTTACCCGATACTGACATCGAAGATAATGTTGACCAATAGTTAACTTATCTGTAATACTATTTGTGTAGAGTGTGTCTTTTTTTTCTTCAGGTTTTTGCGTACCAAATACCTACTTTAATTAATCTTCAGAAGATACCTCACAGAGACTGATTAAGTAATTAATTGATTTTAATATTGATCTCGATTAGCTGATAAGTTAGTCATTGTAAACAATAGACCTGTTATGTGGGCGATTTGTTTGAAAAACACTAAGTATTAATAGTTTATTTTACAAAGTAATAATAGTTCCTTTAACCTTCCTACCCTTTATAATTATTTTTACCAAAAAAACTTTCATCATAGTAGCTAAATAAGTACATGGTGAATGACTGAATAGTTACTGCGCATGACAATGCACGGTCTTTAGTTGTAAGTAATAAATAAATATTTCAAGATAATTTTATTATTGTTGCCTAGAAGGCTATTATTGTTTTGTCAAAGATTGTAAGTACATAGTGCTATGTTGTACTAAGTTTTAGAAATCTTTTATTTTGGAAGTACATATATTATTTCATTAAGTTGCGACTTTTTTTTTGTTACTATGCAGATACTAGGTACATCGTGAAAACTACTTTTTCTTCTATAATTGTTAATAAATAGTGAAAAAACATATTTTTCATTTAATCACATTAAGAATTAGGTCAGAGCATAATTATATAACAGTAATGTAAGTTATTAATCTAGTACGAACGATGATGATGATGGGTAACACTAATACCCTTTAAATGTATGCAGTTACTTAAGTCTTATTTTAAAGGAGAATCATGTTGTTTGTGAATCTATTATTTTTAAGACGTGACGTTTAATTCACATTACTATTTGGCTATATAATGCCGTATGTTGGATGTTCCCTTTCCTATTAGTATAGAAATCTTGATGTGTGGAAGTACCACGTTAGTATTACGTTTCAATACACTTACAGTGTCGCTAATGTCTAACATCCTTACGATTTTTTGCTAGGTACTGCTTCTTGTGCTTCATTAACTTTGGCATAATGATGTGAATCGTCACGCATCCTTCTTTACCCATTTAAGTTATTCTACAGTCATGTGACTTATGCCCTATTACCTCTTGGTATAGGGATATCAAATGCAGTCTTCTACACTCTTCGTTTTTTCTGTGTAGATGTACATGTGCCGAATTACCTCATATGGAAAATAGAATCAATTGATCTAAGCGACATAAAACCAGATAAAATAACGTCAAATCAAATAAATAAGCCAATTAATGCTTTTATTTTTGTTGCTTTTGTTTTTTTCCATTTTTACGTTATGACAATAAATAAAAAGTTATGCGCATTTTCCTGCAATTTCAAACTTAAACAACTCTCCTGAACAATTTGTTTTGTTGCTTATACCCTATTACCTTTTAACCGTCGATATTATATTATAATATTGGGGTCTAAGCAAACTATAAATCCTAAAAACATAGAGCTGACATCAATCGACAACTGTAATTTAACATTCATAAATAAAATCATATAACTTTTCTTAAAATTAATATACCTTACTTATGGTAGGATAGTACCTACCAGGTATATATAATGTACTCTGTGGTACCTACATACAACTTTAATCGACATAAATAACTGCCAGGTCTAAACCTCTGGTAATATGATTATTTTTCGAAGTATCGTGAAAAATAATGAAATATTGTCTATATGTTTTATTATACAATTATACATTATATATTAAAATAATTGTTTAATAGAAAAATGAGTGGAAATGCGCACACAGTCCTCCTGGTGATAAGTGGGAACTGTGGCACATGGACACTAAAATGAAACGAAAAATTTGTTTTAGGAATCAAATTAACTCATACTAAATATTATTATTTTCTACGTGGTAGAGCCAAGCTGCAGCTATATTTATAATATAGTTGTAGCACGAATGGGTCGGCTCGACCGGGGAAGGACCACGCTCTCACAGAATACCAGCGTAAAATAGCAGCTTAATGCTGCTGTGTTTCGTACGTAGGGTGAGTGTAGAGAACCGGAGACCCTTTTTACTGGAAAAGGGGCATTCCATCTTAGTCCTCAAGGCTGACAACGCATCTGCAGTTTGATTCGTAAACGAGGATAGATGTAGATGTCTATGGAACACAGCAACCACCTACCATCAGGTGGACTGTGTGCTCGTTTGTCACCCTATTTCTATAAAAAAAATTTGAATTGATTACTAACTGCCTCCGCCAGGTCTTTGAAATTTTATAAAAATATTATTTTCGACCCAGGATTGACGCTATGTAAATATGCTATTATTAAATAAATTGTAACATTTTGTTTAATTTTTAATTAAAAATATAATTAATTTTCAATAAAAGTCAATAAAAAACCAAGTTTTTTCGTAAACTTACTTCAAATCAAGGTCATGATGACGCGCACGGGAACTAATTTGGCGCACGCGCGGAAGGTAATTTGTCGCACTTGTTGTCTCACCAGTATGCTATTGCTTTTCAATGTGAAAGGTCGCGCTTTTATCTATTTTACAATATTTCTTAGTTGATTGAAGCATGGAGAGAACTCGTAGTGCATTCAAGTGTTCGCTTTTTGGTGATATCCAAGATATTAAAGAGAACACTTTACCTACGTATGAAGATGTGATGAAGTACTACGAATGGACCAGACATCAACTAAAATTGCAACTGGAAACAGCGAAAGAGCCAAAATTTTCACAAATAGCAGATATTGTGGCACCTAGAGTTAAAAATATTTGGCAAACTGCGTCTATTCCAACCGTGACTAGAACACGAGTTATACAAATGTTAAAAGCCTACCACTTAAAATGTAAAATTTACTATTATTTCAGAAAAAATTGGATAATTTTCGATAAAATAGTAAGCGGCTGTTTGATATTTCAGCATGCAAATGCAAGGAACTCACCTGCCCGACCGATAAAAAGGTTCCCAAACGAGAACATTCATTTTTGATTGATCTGAACTTTTCGCAAAATGATAATAGGCGGAGTCGACGTTACTAATTCGAAGAAGCTACAAAAGACCCTAGAGGAAACTAGATCGCGAAAATCGTTCGGGTATATCCTTAAAAGTTAGTTCTACTTCAATTGATTCAGAAATAGACGTTTCTATGTTTCTATCTTCATGGGTTATGTAGTACCTAGTACTGGTTCGACGAAAGCAGTAAAATCAGCAATCACAGGGTTCTTGGCAGAGTAAGGCATTTCAGAACATCTGTGGCAATAGGTTGTGATGGGACTAATGTAAATTCTGAAAAGTACGGTGGTGTTATAAGACTCCTTGAAAAAAGGCTACAAAGGAAGGTTCCAACGGATTATTTGATTACTGCATATGAAAGAGCTGACATTAAGGCATTTGTTATTACATATTGACAGGCACTTTGGGACACAAGTCTTACACTGGTCAGTTGGAAAGATACTGAAACTTCTGAACAAATACCGATTAAAAATCAAATAAAAAAGCAGAATCACTCCCAGAAATGGCCCCAGATTTGAGCACAGATCAAAAGTACTTGCACAGATCGTCTCTGCGGTACAATCAAGTTCTTTTCCAGAAGATCTAACGAACAGGTTTCCAGGTAAATAATCTCATGCTCGTTGGCTCACACGTGCTAATTGAATCCTATGTATGTATGCAGCAACAGAGAAACCATCAGAGAATTGATTGCTCTGGCTACATTTGTCGTAAAAGTTTACGCCCCAGCTTGTTTCTCGATTAAGAATAAACCATCATATAAAGATTGAGCTTGACATCTATTTAAAATTATATTAGCCTGCAGGTATCTGCCAGAATCCGTGAAAGAAGTAATTGACCCCGTCATTTAACGCAATAACTACTTCGCACATACTGAAAATTTACTACTTCCAACGATTACTGATGATAAAAAGCGCATTCGTGAATTGGCAGGCGTATATTAAAAGCACGCAGTATATCGCAATCCCCTGCATCAAGGCTATTCGAGATGCCTGATATTAATTTTAGCGCAACAACCTACATTGATATGATAAATTGGCAATTCACCATTACTAAACTGCCGATATTGAACCACTTAAGTGACCAAGAAATTTAGCAAATAGGCCAATCTGGTGGTGAGGGTGAACTTTTGTTGTTACGTCTCCCATGTCATATTCAGGCTATTGAGCGAGCTGTGAAGTTGACGACAGAAGCGGCCATTTCTCAATGTAAGGATTCATCAAGACTAGAGGTCATAAACGCCAAATTCGAATCCCGTAAGAAAATGACAAAATTCGACACGAAGAGAGATTTTAAGGCAAATTGACGATTTGTTTTTAATACATATGATTAAATTTTGTTTCACTTTTTTATTCAATTACATTGCAAGTATTCTAATTATATTATTTAGTTTCATTTATAATCTAGTTAATTCTGATCAATTATTTTTCTTAGCCCAAACATACTATTTTTTTCTTCAGTAAAACATTAAACTTTGACGTTTCTTGCGGAGGCAAAAGATGTTATTCAATTGAGCTGGAAAAAAGTAAATTGACTTTAAGCATAAGGCACTAATCCCGCGCTATAAGAATTTGAAATATGAAAAAAAAATGTTTTCATACAACCGCGCTCCACCCTAATGGATCGTGATTTAGAGTCACATGAAATATATACCCACGTAACACAACAACATTTTTAAATATATATCAGATTAACACTTACGATCAGATAGAATAAGTTTAAAGAGAGAAAAAAGTTCTAAAATAATACCAGACGAGTAAATTATTATGAGAAAGAACTTTCTATCACCATCAGTTTAAAGTCAATATTGAATTAGAAGCCTATGTAAAGTCAGAGGGAATTCGCCTATAACTTCCTTATACGCTAGCTCAGTAGCTGGCTTTCTCTAAACTTGTTAAATGCAATTTAAAGCGATAACTTTCCACTGGCTATATATAAAGGGAAACTATGTCAGTCAGGGTCAGATATATAAAATATAATTTTAAGATATTCAAGATAGAAAGCTTGCAAACTTGTAGGTAATGATGTAGAACCTTGTCTTATTTACATCGTCTCTACTTTTCTCAAAATAAGGCAATAAAACGAGCTCCATCTTCATTTTTAGTTGTGAAAAGTACAGAATATTTTCTAAAATTAAAATGAAAGTATCTTTAGATGCCTAGATTACCAGTTCATCCAGGTCATGTCCTCTCAAAGAGAGCTAATAGGGGTGAGGGTGTGAAGTTTATTGTTACACAATGTCCTTAATTTAGAAGTTAGTTTTTAATAAAAGTTTATCAGTTTCTAGAGTATAATATTAATAAACAAAACAATGCCTTAGTGGTTTGCTCTTTAATTTGTTGCACATTTCCAACTTTTTTTTTCCTACTTTGTGACCTGATCCGGGATTTGAACCCGGGATCTCATCATCAGCAATCGCGTTTACGATTATATAACTAGCACGCATAAGTCACGCCCAGCACGGTTCTGTCTGTCTGTTACTAATCTTGCTGAGTTTTTCTATGGCCTATAAATATTTATTTTCCCGAGTCTGACTTTTTTTAATTTAAAACTTTTGAGGCGTTCCAGCATTTGCAAAAAAAAGAGAAGAAATTCCTACTATACAGGTAAAGCTTACGTAGTTAATCTCACGTATTCAATGGTATTACAATAATTCATAACAATCAAAAAATTAAACGAAATTCCACATACACTTATGTATCAGAAATGAAATATTAACTTCTTAGGAACTGCCTCAATTTTATTTCAGCTACTATTGACTGCAGACAGAAAGTGCATGTGAACAGAATATTAAATATAACATGATCCCAAATCATGTCATACATTATAACGACCAGCGATTGAATTGGTTATGGACTAGTTCGTAATTAATTTTCGCTGATCGAGAACGGCAGTAGAATTTTGGATAGATTCCAGTGTTGGTTAACATTTGAAATACATTTTGTAACGTACTGGTATTATCATTATTTGATCAAATTAGAAAAAATAGGTATTTAACCATTTCCTTGCCGATTTCTTACTGGACGGGCATGAGATGATAATCTGCAAATATATAAAGTTTTATTTTTAGTTATTTCAAACATTTCACACGGATAGGAGTTATAAAATGTTTGTTTAGAAATATCATGTTATGCTTTATGCGATTTTTCACCCTTGAGATATATAAATAATGTCTATGCTTCTCCTTAAATATAAGGTTTCTTTGAAAAAGGTTTGTAATTATAATAATAAACAAATAAATATTTGTGTTACATATACCAAGTCAGTAGTCGTTTCTTAATTTTCCCTTCTCGTCTTACTCCAGGTAAGCTTTCGTCTTGTCAGACGCAGTAAAGCCGAGTGATATATAATATGTTTATCCACTTCGTACTTAGTCGTGTGTTACAGCCATCGCTGCCCTTGTTATTTTTGCCACGAAAAGATTACTTAGGTTTTTCTCTTATGATAAGAGTAGGAATTTTGTAGGTAACGACATTTATGTCTTAATAATATATTTATCATAGTTTTATTCATAAACATAAATCATGACAGGCATGAGTGCTTATGATTTAGTTAAATCAAGAAATGTTCTAAATTTAAGGTTTTTTATTTCTGTTCTTGGGTTAAAATTTTAATTAGTGGTTATTTACCAATTATAATCTAGTTTTTGACTAATAAATTACGAGATGCTTAGTGTTTCGTAGCCCAAGATTAATTAGCGAGCAAAAAACCTATTTATTCTTGCCGTGGAGACACCTACATTAAAAGACAGACAGAAGCTGCAAATTTTGTCTACTGATTTGCTGTAGGCGATTAATAAAGGCAAAACAAACTGTTAACTATTAAATTATAATTATATATTTAATTGATAGAAAAGAATAGAATAAAATAGAGTAAATATATTCAAACTCCAGCATTATCTGTATGCAATTTTCCTTGCTTACTAACAAATGCGACGATTCATCGTCGAAGCTGTACCCATTCATTCTAAACGTGGTACCTAATCATTCTTAACGCTGTACCCAAAACCTACAGACAGATGATAGGAGCAGTATAAACAGTTCGAAAACATTAGTTCTGCACTCACCCGACTGTCCAGCGTGGTAAATATGAAAAACATATAATTTCTTTCGAATAATAAATTCGATTGAATTTTGATAGGCTGTAATTAACGTGAAAATGATTATTGTATTTAATATAGAATTAACACTTGTATTCTTTTCGGATCAATCGCTTTTCCCTTGCAGCATCATAAGGCTTTATAAATTATGTTTAATATAATTGATATATTTTAAAATATTGCTTTAACAATTATTAAAATTTCCTGAATGAATATTTAACGATTTCTTATATTTATGCGAACACTACACATTGAATAAAACTACTTTTACCGATTTTATTGCGTTTAATTCTACTTATTTTTAATTACTGGTTGGTTAATTTTTAGGTACTACAACTTGATCCTGTAAATAATAAAATGAAAACTACATCCAAGCATACCACTGCAAGACTTCAAAACACAGTCCGCCTTATTCCAAATCACGAACTAAATATAGTACTAGGTTTAAACATGAACTAAGAAAAACGTTATTACAAAACGAAGATTATCTCTAGTTCGAGGATTATCTATGGTACTAAAGTTAAACTTTCGGGACCCCTAGTTTAACTATGGTATCAACCTCAATTTCGGTACTTCTTAATTTGAAGTTAGCGTTGTTTTTATTTGGTGTTCATTAAATCGTTAAAAATGGATATTAACATGATTGACCTGATGGATTTAGAAGATTTGGACATGCTAGAGATCACTCGGCGACCTGATAGACATCGATATCGTGTGACTTCGTTTGAATTGAGTGACAAAGATTTTAGGTATAAGTATAGGTACTCAAAACGTTTCGGAGAAAAAACAGTGGGTGTTTTACGTGAGGATTTAGTGCACGACCCTTGAAGATGCCCATTGAGTCCTGAAATTCAAGTGGTTTGTGCATTACGCAACTGGGCTTGCGATGAAGTAAGTGATGTTTATAATCTTGGTCAATGTACCTAACATTAAGCTATATAAAAAGCCAAAAAATACATATTATTGTTATCATGATTTGATTATTGATTTACATGGTGTGTCTCGACTAGTAGTCAGTAGGACATGTAAAAAAGTAGCGGAAATTTTATCACGGATATAACATATTCTGGTCCGGTCTATAATGGCCCTGCAGATATTAAAATTCAGCTCTGGTCCGGTCTATATCGACCGTTCATGTAATTAGTGTTGGACCGGTTCCTTTGAACCCTGCAACACTACGGAGCAAACTGCAACCTTTTGGTCCGGCAATATACCCTTCAAACCTTTTCTCTTTTTTTTAAATGGAATCTTTTTTTTTTCAAGTACTGTTTATGCTAGTCCGGAATCCCTTTTCCCTATAGACATTCATTGCACCGGCACAAAACCCTGCAATGACAGTAAGAAGCATTTTTTTTCTTAGTCTTTTTTTTCAATTCAGTATAGAGCAATTACAGTTTGACCATACCGCACAATCACACAGTAGTGTAACGCGAGGAAAGTTGTGATATGATAATACTAAAGTACGCAAACCAACAGCAACATGACATATCCCAGTGTAACACAGCCTCCCAGCAACTCCATCTTCCTTTCCTGCACTAGAGGAATTACTCCGTTAGGGTGATGCAATCTTTCTGTATTTTCTAGATGCACAGACATTCTTCATATATTTTTAATGAGTCAAAAGTATCCGAATTCGGGATTTTTCAAACCTTTAAAAATTCATAACTCCGAAAATATTAACTTTATCGTAAAAATCGCAAAAGCTTTTTTTATTCGCATTTTATTTAAGAATATAAAGGAATATCTTTTATATTTTATTATTTTCTTTATATATTTTATAAAAATGAAAAAAATGAGTCAAATGTATCCGAATTTGGATTTTTCAAACATTTAAGAATTCATAACCTGAAAATATTTACTTTATCGTAAAAAGCCATAAAACCTTTTTATTCGTTTTCATCAAACATATAAAAACATTTTTTTGTTTTATTCTTTTTCTTTACGTATTTTAATGGGTCAAAATTTTCCGAATTTGGGATTTTGCAAACAATTAAAAATTCATAACTCTGAAAATATCAACATTATCGTAAAAAGTTATAGGACATTTTTTATTCGTATTTCATCAAAAAATATTTTAAAAATTATTTGAAAATAACAATTTCCTAGAAATAAATCGGTTTAAACAATATGGCACCGAGTTTCCCCAAGGGCATGCATTTATATTATCAGTAGGAAAATTTGAAGAGAATCGCGTAAAAAATTGAAGTGGAATAGTTTTCGGTACTCATGCGCCGATTCCTCCTGGACTATTACGGAAAATTCGTACTAAAATGTAAAGTATGGAATTTGACAACAAATGTCAAAACTTTTGAGAAGACTGGCGCCGTGGCTAACAGACTTTATTCAAGACTCATATTAAACCATTTTTTAAGACCAAGACTATTAATAAACCTCATCTTTTAATAAGACGGATTGGAATTTACTCCTGACAGTTTAATTAATCTAAAGTGCTTTTCCCCACTTCTTAAGTTTGAACGAATTTTAAACTGAAATGGTTATTGCGGTGCAATTATTTTGAATAGCTTGTTACGGCGAGCACATCCTTTCTCCTAACAGACGTTCTGTCTGACAGTGTACTCGTAAATAAGCCGTGAGATCCCCACAACAAGATGAAAGGAGTTTCATTTGCAGTGAATGTTTCACTCGTGTCATCTAAAAGTTCAATTTTTCAGGTGTTGATGAGTTTCCTGAAGCACTGATTCGGACAATTACACA
This sequence comes from Parnassius orleans, assembly GCA_029286625.1. Classification (NCBI taxonomy): domain Eukaryota; kingdom Metazoa; phylum Arthropoda; class Insecta; order Lepidoptera; family Papilionidae; genus Parnassius; species Parnassius orleans. The sequence goes on from JAGSMP010000669.1 coordinate 216,186, forward strand.
CTAAACTCTGTTTTCGTTTATTATTTTTATGTTTTTTCTTCTTTATCGTTAATTAAAAAGGCTTTCAATTGGATAATTAATATTCCATTCTAGTAAACTAGCAAGCAAGTCAACTTTTGAATTCACTGCTAGGTATGGCCCTTCATGAAGATGTATCTATTTCTTTGCAAGAGATAAAATAGATAAAATACATCTTTTCTACGTTTTCGTGACTGCTATTTTATTTTTAATAGTCTACTGGCTTGCGACCGTGGCTTCAATCGTGGACAATTAGCTTATGCAAGGAAATTAAGAATTTATGGGCATGACCTCCCTGCCAGTTTTCAAATAAATACGTTCAGCCCTTTATCCGGCATTAAGCAAAACGATTCAAGAATATGCGAGCCAATTTTGACATTTAAAATTCTCAGGCTGTAATGCCGAAACCAAGCTCAATTTAGTGACACGCACTCACAAACACATCTTCCTTCTTTCTATATTTAACAGCCCGTAAAAATTCACTGCTGGATGCTCACATATATGCCTGTAACCATGTTGTTGATTGCAAATTAAATCAAAGCGAAGCATAAGATGACCCTCCACTAAACGGAGTAACGACCTGCCGGAAAATGATATATGCAGTTAGCCTGGACCTTACATTTCTTAGGAGAGGCTTATATTCTGCCGTGGACTTGTGATGTGCTGTAATCATGATGATGACGCAAATGACTTTTAAACATCAAAGTTAAACATATAATTTTTGCTAATTATATTTGAGCCAGCTACATCACACGCCTTATGTAAAAGCAAAAAAAAATGTTAGTCGGTATTCTTTTAGGTGCCGCGGTTCACTCGTTGACAATATTTTGTTGTATCACCCTCGAGCAACTGGTTCACGTCATTAATTCATTCTTTATATTCTTTGACTTGAGTGTTGTAATTTTTCAATCGAGTTGAATTTTTTCTACTCTTGCAATTTTTTCTGCTGGAACTTTCACCTCATAATATTTTTCTTTATTTTAAATCCCTTGGGTAAAATTTTAAATATATTATTTAATTAAAAGAGGTTTGTGGAGGGTTTATAGCAATACTTATTCTGTACTCGTAGCTCGTAGGCACTAATAGATGGCAGTATACCATGTTATATGTGCCAAATATATAGACACTTTTAGGTAGTTTGAAGGTAAATAAAAATAAGTATGCAAAGAAGATGTGTGCTCATATTATATCGAAAATTGACAGTATAAAGCTAGAAATTCGGCAGTATAAAGCTAAGCCATATAAACGAACCATTGTGACCAAATTTACCCGTCAAAATTACAATGCGGATAGTTATTTATTTTAAAAGTTTGTAATTTCAAAAACTGAATTAACAAACGAACTCACATTCCATCTATAAAACAAATAAGTCAACAGATGCGTTTTCACCCTCTGAAGACTAAAATGGAATGCCTATGTATTACCTTTGCTATGAGTAATTATACTGGCTCTATCCTGTTCGGACCGGAACATAGCAGTGCAGGTTCTGCTATTTAGTACCTACCAAATGGATTCTATACAGAAAGAGTCTTATTATCTAGTGTTACTACTAAACGATTACTTTGAAAAATGCACTGTATACTTTCTGCATAAGACTGTATTTTCAATATAATTATTCAATTGCATTTTAATTTGTCACATTTGTTGTAGTTTATTAACTTATTTATACACACACACACACACACACACACATTTAAACTTTTAAATGTTAGCCAAGTTTTGCTATTGAGACAAAGCTATAAGGTGGATCGTTAGCAGAACCGGGCGTCTCGCGCCTTAAACTCTGCTACATTTATATCACCAGTGTGGATATTTTACACCTCTTGTATTTATTATTATACCTTCATCTATCGAAAGCCATATTATAATATTTCTAGATATATTTACCTCTTATAACACCCGCAGAAGAAATGAGGTGAATTTTTTTATGCCACCGCCAAATGGTAATATTTGTATTAATAAATCCAGTATGTCCAAACTATGTTCGAATATAACTCTGTTACAAAGAGGCTCTCGTTTGTATAAATAAACAGAGAATTGTGACTTCAAAGTCGTTTCTTGGCACATTATTTTATTAAAGATAAAACCGTGTCCTCATTTTCATTTTATAACAAGGCCTTAATACAACTTTACGAAAGTTTCATTGTTAACTTCGCGCTTTGTTTGAATGCTTTCATATATGTTTGGTAATGTTTACAATGTTGCTAATTTTTGCTCCTTCTTTTTAGTACGTAAATATAATGGAATATATTAAAATATGAATATAAGTTGCATCATTCTAGATGAAAAATTACGAAGACACACTACAATCATTACACCATTTTGAGAGATATTGTATTTCCATCAATGTTATTAAGAATGATATTCTAATTTATGAATCTAGTATCGAAGAGCATAACATAGTTTTGAAGGGAGTTTTATCTAGATTAAACAAAGAAGGAGGAAAGTAGTAGAACAACTATAATCAAAATATTTCACTCTATAAAGATATAGTACTTGGATGACCGAGCTTTGCTCGGTATTTTTGTAAATCGTGTTTTTTAGAAATTATATTTAGATACGAATTACATACTGATGAAATATGAATAATATTTTTCGATCTTACCTACCGTATCCTTTTTTTTAAAAGCTCGATCATTTTTTCGTGTTTTTAAAAAATATACACTTAGATACGAATTAGATGCGTTAATAAATGGCTCCCAATAATAGTTTTTCTCGCAAAAGAAGGAACTTAAAAAAAGGGAAAAATAATCGGACTGGAGACAATCTGGACTCGAACCTGGGTCTTCATTACACAACTGAGCTATGTTGTACCTTGTTGATAGTGTAGAAATTTACCTTCGTATTCTAATGATATTGTAGCAGTTTCCATTGCCTGAAAACACGGATAAAACGACATTTTCTAAAATGAATCCTAGCTAGATCGATTTATCGCCCCCGAAACGTTTGAGACGTCTCCGAGATTCCAATTATATATATATATATATATATATATATATATATATATATATATATACATATATATATATATATATACAAGAATTGCTCGTTCAAAGGTATTAAATTAGTATATAAAATATATCACTACATAAAAACATACCACTGTATACAAAATGTGTATTCGAAGAAGAATATAAAAATAGAATAGAATAATTTTTATTCAATATAGATTACATGTGTAATTCTTATTGAAAGTCATTTTACTTTACCACTGGTTCGAAAAATACCTCTGTCCTGGGAAGAACCAGCAAAAACCCAGCGGGACTTTTTAAAAAGTAAATTTTACATTAATGGTTGTACAAACTATTTAAGTACAAAATTTATTTTAGAAACTGCTTGGAAGCGACCACTCATTCCCAGGGTTATTATCAACCATGTATTCATTTATACTATAATAACCCTTTTATACAGTTTCAGCTTAACAAAACATTTAAACCTGGTAATAGAGAGAGCCACACATCCACCTTGTTGTAATAGCGTATACATTGCCTCAAGAATGAATTACTGACTGTGGAGTCGAGAAACTGGTATCACTAGCTTGTGTTTGTTCCTAGTGTTTACAGAATGTATACCACTTTTTACTAAAACTACCTTTGTTTTGTGAACATACATTAAGTTTTCGTAAATATACTGAGAGGCCTAAGTTAATATATTTATTTTTTTAAATTTATCTCTAAGAGACTCTCCGGTTTAAGGTTGCAAATAGATCTTATGGCCCTCTCTGCAAAACAAAATATTTCTAAATCAGTTGCATTTCCCATAGCAAAATCCTGTAAGACATTATGCATGAAATAACTGAAATAAACTAATCTAGCTGTCTCGACACTAGTGATATCTCTAATCTTTTACAGCATAAGCTGCAGAGCTTAGTCTGCTTGCTAGGTTGATATATGGAGGCCCCACTGAAGCTTTGCGTCGAGAGTGATGCCAAGAAAACAGGATTCAACAGCGCCAGTTCTTCCCCATTTAAAACACATTGGTACCCAGATTTTTTAACATTCGTTGTTGTAAATTTAATACATTTAGTTTTATTTCCGTTTAAACGTAGATTATTAACGAAGAAGAACAACTATCATAGTTAAGACATTGATATCGAAGGTGATATTAAAAAACTGTCAGTCATAGGACGCACGTCAGAAGTGAAAACCTTAGCTTTACAAACGTCTAAACATTATTTTTGATTGTTAACAAATATTTTGAAGTGTATGTATCTGAGCGTGACGGTCACGCGAATTCAGTGCTTTTCACTATCCCAAAAGTGCCCAACGTGCCTAAAGAATTTTCACTTCAAAACAGAGCTGATTAATTTAACAAATTTAAAATACCAACTAACATAATTATTCAATAATTATTGGAATTATTAGGTACGGTTTATTTCTTGTTGGTAGATTTTCCGACATAAGTCAACATTTATATTTCACTCATTAAAAGAGGACACTTTATTTAAGTAAGGGATATAAAAGTAGACTTGATGTATCCCGCAACTCTACATTTCTCTTTCAAACAATTAAAAAAAATATTTAAATCATTCATCATCATCATCATCATTTACAGCCTTCACAAGTCCACTGCCGAATATAGGCCTCCCCAGGAATGCCACAAAGCACGGTCCTGAGCCACCTGCATCCATTGACTTCCTGCATGTCTTACTAGGTCGTCACTCCATCTATTGTGAATATCATATAATAGTCTAAATCACTTACACCAATAATTCATTAATTATTACCTTCAAGCGACCACTGTTGAACATAGGCCCCATAGATTGCCTCAGGGGATATTTGCCATAGTTGCCCTCTAGTAGGAGGGTTCACAACCGCCATTTTTTTGTTATTTTCAATCGTTTTCAGAAAGATGCTGCTACCCATCTCCTGTTTTAGTTTCCCTCTATCTGCTCTTACGAACCCACGAGATAACATGGGGTACTGGATTTTCTTATAGCGCAACTACACGGCTATCTTCTTCTGACAGCCTATCAAAAGTTCACTTGCTTATAAAAGATTACTTTGTGTATGATATTTGCCAAAGTTGACACGCAAGCAGCCAGATTGCCAATCCGCAGTATTTTAATCAATATAGAATTGTTATCAGTAAGATGCAGCTGCTCATCTCCAGTTGAAATTTTCCTCTGCCGCTCTTGCTACACCCACTGGGTGATAATATGGGTTAATGGATTCTTTACGCCGCCACTACACGGCGCACTCATAGTCACATGACGGACTTTTATCTTACGATATCTAGGTTAGATTAGTCCCACAATACTACGAACATGTTTGGCCACTACTAGTGGGTTCTTGATAAGGGTCCGGCAGAATATCAGCACCGTGGTTATTACAATACTGTACTGTACTGTAGCATATTGCTAAGTTGGATGCATATTTGTTGCGGCAATAATGAATATGTAATACATATAGGTTATAGAGAGCCAGTATAATTACAAGCTTTGAGGCATTCCATCTTAGCTCAGAGGTGTCAAAGAATATTTAGCCTTTGTTTGAAGTAGGCTGCAGGTTTCTATGGTGTTCAGTAGCTACATACTATCAGGTGGACTGTTAGTTTGTTTCCATTGAGTTTTATAAAAACATTACGTTGTGCAACTTTTTTTTTTTATAGAAGAGGGACAAACGATGATAGAGCTCACCCTCGTGTAATAAGTTTAAAAATAAAAAAAAAAGTTTATTCCTTCAACAAGTTTAGTGTCTAGGGGTTGATTTTTGTGCATTTGCACCTGTGTCAGAAGGAGCCACTTCGATATCACATTAGTGGTACTTACGAGTATCAATGAAGAATTAGGTAACAAATACAATTTATCTTTATCATAAGAGTATGTAAACTATGACTTATACTAATATATATACGTGTAGTCACAAAAATGTGGGTGTGTATGATTGCATGGATGTGTGCGGTATGTGTGTATGATTTTTAATCCAAATATGGAATACCTAGATAAATTTATCATTTAAGAAGAAGTTCAGTTTCTGTGTATTGTAGTTTTATAGCCAAACAGTCAACTTTATTTACATTCCCTGCTCGTTACTGGATATAGTTTTAGATTTTGATTGGAGCGGTTGTATAATAACGATGACAAATACTGAAATTGATTTCGCGAATTGAGTATGAGTGAGTTTAACTGTGGCCACTTTATTATGTCTTTTTATGCAATATTCTCGGATCTTTAATGACTTGTGTTTTTACTACAGTATAGAGAATATATAGTTTTCTAATTGTTAGGACCAGCAACGGAATACAGAGCTTGTGTTGCAAATCTACGAGTTTTAAAATACATCACCTTTAGTAACGCTCTTGAGCCCGTTCCACCACGAGAAATTTAGTTTTAGAGCCCCTTCCCAAACTATTAGACAGTAAGTTAATATGGGTTGAGCTAATGTCATATACACTTGGTTGATAAGTTTCTTGTCGGCAATATGTCTCAGCATTTTAAAAATCCACATCAGCTTGCGTGTTCTAGTCGCAACGAGATCAATAAGCGATTCCAGGAAAGTCTTTGGTCTAGCATAATACCAAGGTATTTAGTTGATGCTAACTTAGATATAGAGGGACAGCGACAGTTAGAATCCTTACCACAATCATAGATATGTATTTGAATGTCGAAATCATTACTGGGTTGATTACTGTCTATAATTGAAAACACATGTAATTAGTCTTTTGTGTGTTTAGTGTCAGCTGATTAGTTCTAAGCCACTTACCAATTTCTGATAACCTGTTTCAGCCTCAGTTTTACTGCAGTCCAAAATGACCCAGAAAACCACAGCAGTGTCATCCGCATAAGGAAAGATCCTAGCGTCCGCAGTCTTTATGTTACAGAGGTCATTGATGTAGATAAAGAAAAGGGTTGGGCCAAGACACTGCCCTGGGACACCGTAAGTCACATTCATTCGACTGCTTACAGTATGACCCACTTTTACCTCTGTGCCCTCCCATAAAAGTAGTCCTAAGTAGCTCAAGTGGAATACCCCTATACCCACATCTTTCTGTACAAGGATGGGGATAGAGACAGTGTCAAACGCTTTTCAAATCCGAAAATACTGCCAGACATTTTGCTTTACTATCCAGTTTATCAACAATTTGAGAAGTTAATGCAGTCACCGCATCTTCTGTATTTTCCACTACGGAAATAATATTTTGATTCAGACAATATGTTGAAATCATTGAGGTAACACAGAAGTTTTTGTTGATAAATTTTCAATAAATTTTGGATATTGCTGGCAGTACAGAGATAGGTCTATAACTATTAACATCTTCTCCATCCCCATTCTTGTACACTGGAATGATGATTAATCTTTAAGGAGTTTTGGAAATACTCCTTTATTAAAACATATGTTGGATAAATGTGTGATGATTGGTACAACTTCGTTTCCAGCAAGTTTTAGGAAACTGGTTGAATATTATCCCAGCCGGGAGCGCTTTTAGTTTTAGTCCCATCAAGATAGAATGAACCTCCTCTGGTCAGCATCAAGAAATACAAATGAGGACAATTGAGACTTTATTTGGGAAACGCTCACATTCCTAGTACCATTAGGTAATCCATGGGGTGGAGGTATAGAATTAGCTAGATTTTTGCCTATATTCCCAAAAAGGTATTTATGAAATCAACAGAATAGGGGATGTTTCAATATTAAATAGCTTTGTGTTGTCTGATTTACTCTGTCTAAGATGTGTGATTGACGTAATATTATTCCAAAGCTTTTAGAGTCACCAGTGAATCCCGGAGTAACTGCCTTTCATATCCACGTTTTAGTTTTTTAATAAGGTTATTGCAGAAATTGCGGTATCTTCTGTAGACTCTAAGAATCTCATCGAGGGGACTTGTTCGAAACTTGTACTGCATTCGGTCTCTGTTTCTAATACATCGTAGAATCCCTGGTGTTATCCAGGGTTTTATAATGCGTTTATTTCTGGGAATGTATACATCCCCCGTGTTCTCATTAAGTGCCGTACAAATCTTGTCAACTAGTTCTCTAGTTAACACATCAGGATCATCACAAGATAACAAAGCTGTAAGGTTTATGGCTCTGAGACCATTCAATGCTTTATCATAATTTGTACGCGTTCTAGTTTTCGGACACTCATTTCTGAAATTATTATCAGCAAGGTGTAATAGAATCATAGCGTGGTCTGTAACAGTTGTATTTAAAACCACAACCCGGGCTTTGACCCTATGACTTTCTAATTTGAGCATAATATGATCCAAGGAGTTATTATCTCTAGTAGGGAAATTATGGCCCATAGCAATACCATCTCTCCCTAGTATATCTAGGTAATTGGATCTGTTCTGACGGTTCATGCTCTGTTCATTGGTACGTGAAATTGTGTTAATATTTATATCACCTGCTAAAAGAATACACTTATGCGACTTTAGCGAATTCAAAGTGGCATCGGGTGAATTAACAAATGGGGCACAATTTGTATAAGAAAGTGATCGGTATATTCCCTAAATTGTTTTATTACTTAGGTGAATTTGTAGGCAAGTTGCCTCTTCTAGGTAAATTTCCTTAACATTTGCATGAATACCGTGTTTAAAATAGACTATTACACCATCACTTTTATTTAGGTGTCTGGTTGAAAAAAATAAGTCATGGTTAACGAAAGTTGGAATAGGTTTGTGATCACTTAGCCAGCACTCAGTTAAAATAATTATGTCAGGGTAGAATTTTAGTTCCAGAAAAGAAATCAAAAAGTTATCGAAATTGCAATATACACCACTTCTAACGTTTTGAGTAAGTAGTGAAAAATGTCTGTTATCAACGTTAATAAATTTACATAAGTCTCCAATGTCGCATTGAATAGAATATACAAATTCCATTTGATTGTTTATATTAAGTTACTATCCATTTGGTTCAGTGAGAATTAGAGCCAGTGTAGCAAAAATTATTTTATGTAAATAAACTAAGTAGTGGATATTATGTAGATTAATAATTATGTATGTATGTGTATATTTTACGGTGTATGTGTGTGTGCAGTGTACAGTGTGTGTATGTGTAGTTGTAATTTTGGGAGTGTCGCAGGATAAGTCACGTACGTCAAAGTAGCGACGTATATATAAAAAAATCTTTTAAAACTAAGGACAAAATGAAAGCAAAATAGTACAACCCGTCATCCTCATGTAGATTGTCGTGCAAACATTTTAAATATACGCTCATAACTAATCAATCATTATTCATGAGTTGCTGAACCTGGGATTGCGATTTGATTGCTATGATAGGGGAGTTGTCGGTTTTCCTAACGTATACCCTGCCATAGGTGGTCCAGCAGTATTTGTACCGATTTGATTTAACAAGATATCTAGCTAGAAAATAAAACGGGACCTCTTGGCGGTTAACTGTTCGCAAACAAATATAGTATCTTCGGAAACTCGAAGCCCAGGTGCTAGCGCACAATTTAGATTTAGTTTTTACATTAAATGCTTTACAAAGCCTTAGATTATTCGTTTCAACCAGTTGAGGACGTTTCAATGACAAGGATGTGGTTTTTCTGTTTCTTTTTACATACCCTGTATACATCCTTGATGTCGGTTTTGTTTAAATCCGCCTCAATGGTGGTAGAAAGCCAGGACCATTGCGACCAAGTCTTCGTTTCGTTTGCCTTCCTGGGCACGTTTATTTCAAAGTTCGTTTTACGCAAAGTCAACTGCATAACTGCATGTTTTCTATTTTATCCTCTAATAAGGCTATGGATTCGTTTGCCTCTTTTATCTTTTGTTCTAAATGGCTGACTTTTTAGTTAATTCTGCACCCTGTGACGTCAGTAAAGCAATAGAACTTTCAATATTTGCATTTGTTTGTTTAATTTCCAACAAAGCCGGTGCAATACATTTGATTTCCTGCTGTTAGGCAGCCCATAGCGACGGAATCATACATTTGATTTCATCCTAAATTTGTTGAATGTCCATAGTGACATTTTGACGCGCCCACACATAATTCGGTGGAGTAACTTCATTGCGCGTCTCCGGGCTAGTCTCTGTGTCACAGATAGAAATGTCGCCGGCTTGCATCATTGTACCAGGGATATATGAATTTAAGAAGGTACAGAAAGTTAATATTTTGAGTACACAATTTGTTAATTGACGTTCGAAAGTACCAGGGCGATAGAAGCTTAGTGGAGATTTCTTACCGTGGCCGGTGTGTCGTAGACTCGTACGTAGCAGTGGAGCGTGAATATTTGTAGCACAATTTTCGTAGCGCGCTACGGCTGATGACGTAGGTAAGCTTTGCGTGTTATGCACTCCTAATTTTCGTCCGGTTAATTTATTAACTAAATTCACTAAAAGTGTTTCTTTTTTATCTTTATTTCCATCAATTTTAATCAATTAATCTGACTCAAAAGGTTATTATAATCCTCTTCCTATTTTGGCCACCAAATTGTAGTGCATTAAGAGCTAAATTTTGGTTTGAGTCAGTATATTTACAGGTTTTAAGACATAATACTTTAGTGATAATGCTTCTGTGGCCTTGTTGTTGGTTCCAGGTATGGGCTATAGAAGCCACTTACGTGTGCCACCAGCTACCAAGTGCGACGATTAAACCAAGTCCTAAAACTTAAGAAACCGTTTTGCAGCAGTGATTTGAAACGCATTGATGAAGGAGAAGAAAACATAGACCTGATACAGATGCATGTATCACGGGGTATCAATAAAATCTGTGTCGAAACAACGCAGCGGCTTGGTTTGAAAGACCACTCTGCTACTGTGGTCGTCTACCCGCCTTCCAAACGTTTATGTGTGGTGGCCATGCTGCAGCCATATTAGTAGTATAGTTGTAGCACGAATGGGTCGGCTCTACCAGGGAAGGATCACGCTCTCACAGAATACCAACGTAAAATAGCAGCTTAACACTGCTGTGTTTTGTATGGTAAGTGTAGAGAACCGGAGACCCTTTTTACTGGAAAAGAGGCATTCTATCTTAGTCCTCACGGGTGACAACGCATCTGCATTTTGATTCTTTATTGAGGATAGATGTAAATGTCTATGGGGCACAGCTACCACTTACCATCAGGTGGACTGTGGACTGCTCATTTGTCCTCCTATCCTATAAAAAAAAACATGGCGATGAAAGCAAACTACCCTACAACAAGAGAGGCCTGCCCAACATTTTAATATTATTTTACATAATTTGTATGTTTTCGCGTTGTGCTTTAATTCCTCTTTTTGTCTTGGTGTGGATTAAATCATAGGTTTTCAGCAGCATGTGTTAAGTCAAAGTTAGTCATCTAAATTTCAAATTGCTTGCACGAGAAAGCTGTTCGTGTGTAAAGTTTTTGTTTGCTCAAACACCAACTTCGCTGTTAGTTCTTGATGACGAGAATTCGAGATTTACTGATCCTGAGGGTGATAAATAATTTAAAAGGCGGAATGGATATATTGTGTTATGTTCAAACTATATATAAGCCGTGCCCGCGACTTCGTAGGCATAAAAGATTATATAAAAGATAATTTAAGATTCATTCTTCTTTTGCCTGTTTAAGTTGACTTTTGAATATAGGCCTTATAAAAATTGCGCTAGCTAGCAAACCTATTTGAAAACCTGTGTGTCGCACACTCATGCTGTCCTATTTGGTGAACGCAGTGCCCGTCCTTTATTCGGAAGAGTTTACTGCGTGTAGCTGAGATATTTGGAAAAAAGTGCGAATATTTTATGTTATTAATTTTAATTGAAACCAGTTCACTATTCTAGCCCAGGTAATATGATATAATTTTATAAATGACGTCTAGTTTAAATATCCCTTATCGATCATTGGTGTACACAGTGAAGAGTGATGCAAATAGGAAATTTCTTATTGGGGTTTATTAAATATTCTTTTCCAAAGTTTGCATTTATTACAGCAGATACTTAAAAAGAAGTCGAAAGGATGTCAAATGATTTTTCTTTAATTATTGTCGTTAAACGTTGCATTGGGCATTATAAGTTGGAAACAAATAAACTGATAAAAATTATGACAATTTATTTTCTATCTGCTACGTTGGCGATGTTTTTGTGCACGATGGCTAGGATGTCATCATTGTAATAGGTATTTTATTTTATTTTATATTTTTATTTATTCATTTCAATTCAGTGAGTTAGCAAAATAGCCTAGTTGCTTAATTACACGCTGGTAAGCTAAGACAATGCCTCCATTGCGCTGGAGTCTGTAACAAAAGTCATTTGTCGGAGATATCGCCTAAGGTGACGTTGTCATAATGTCGACCGTAAATTTCATGTTTGGCTTTTGTTCTGACTAAACAAATAATGGGACATCAAATTAGGGAAATGTTATTTTGCTGTAATTAATTAATTGAACAGTAACTAAATTTAATTCAATTTAAAAATGATTTACACTCTTAAACACTTATAATTATGTATATTATTATGTATCATGCACTTAAATAAAAGTAAATCAAAGTATTAAAGTCACGACTTCTAAAGCTATTACGAGGAAATTGTTAAATTTTTTTTCGTTTTTAAGTCCACAGCTGAACATGGGCCTCCCACATATATTACCTTATAGGGTGGATATTTGCCATAGTTGCCAAGCTTGCCAGGCGGGTTGGCAACCGTGGTTTTTTTCATTTTTAGGAGTATGGCAACTGTTACCTTTACAGCCTATCAAAAGTCCACTGCTTAACATAGGCCTCCCTGATAGATTGCCACGTAGAAGGAATATTTACCACAGTTGCCACACTTGGCAGGCGGGTGGTACCTTAGCAACCGCATTTTTTTAATTTTTACTGTTATGAGGAAGTCGCTGCTTTTACCCTTTTGAGTGTACAAAAATATTACGAGCTCAAGGTGACAACTAGAATGTTGTCTAAATGTAACAAATGCATAATTACTAAGTATATAAAAAATTTAACTACCTAATATTTTAACGATTAAAAAATTCTGTTATTTTTTTAACTAATATAATTTTTCACTATTGAATAAATTCAGACATTACCGCCACCTTTACACGCGTTCAGTATAATATGTGCGTTCGTGTACGTATTGTGCGGAGGGGCAGCAAAGTGACTCGATTTCGGTCCCTATCTAATTTGGGTACCGCGAGCTATATATGGAAGTCAATGCATAAGGAGTGAACTTCATAAAAACACATTTCAATGTTTTTTATTCGATCGGGTTGGCCGTGAAATCGGTTAGCATACCTAAAAAAACATATGAGTCGATAATTTAACCTCCTAATTTTATGAAGTGGTAATTATGGCAAATATTGCCTATAAGGCAGTCTATGGAGAATAGAATTTTATGTTTAGCAAGGTATTTTTGAAGGGATGTAATGATGATAATGATGATAATAAAAATGATTATTTTACTAGGGCAAGTGACAAAATTTACAATAACTTTTTTTTTTTTCAATATAGATTATAAATAATACTTATTGAAAGTCACTCTTTTGTCTAATTACCACTGGTTCGAAAAAAAAACCTCTGTCCTGGGAAGAACCAGCAAGAAACCCAGCGACTTTTTAAATAACAGCTTACAATCATGTATATTACACAATTAACACACAAAACAAATTAGAAACAGCCTGGCAGCGAACACCTCATTCCCAGGGTTATTATCATCCATAAATTCCTTAACATTATAATAACCCTTTTATACAAACTATGTTTAATAAAGTTTTTGAATTTTGAGCAGGTGAATTTTGTATATTTTCTGGGATTTTGTTGTAAAAGCGTATACATCGCCCCAAGAATGAATTACTGACTCGGTGGAGTCGAGTAACTGGTACTACTAGCTTGTGTTTGTTCCTAGTATTTACAGAATGAACATCACTTATTTTTGTATAACTACTTTTATTTTTGTGTACGTACATTACATTTTCATAAATGTATTGAGAGGAACTCGACTTGACATTGTATAAGTTAATGCATATAGACACTGTTTAATGTAAAATTAAAAAAAAATCAGACATTTACACTGTTATAAACATATTATAAGCATTACTTCCTTACTAAGGCGAGTAGCAAGGCGTAAAATAACTTAATTATTGCACAAGTCATAACACTTCATTGCAGTCTTTAATCATATAAAAATGTTGATACTAATACTATCTAGCAAAACTGAGATATGAAATGTTTTACGGTATTCAATTGATATCGTTCGCGATGCATTGGCAAACTGACTGCTTCTGCGGTTGACGGTTATTGATTTCAGCGCAACACTTTTCATATGGAAGTTGCAGTCATATTTCATTGTTATAAAAATCAGCAAAAAGTAAGATGTGCAACGATGGAAATTCGTAATTTTGCAAAAATCTGTATTTTCTTTGATGTAATTTAATTAATTAAATTTCTTACATTGATGATCACGTGATTAAGTTCTCTATCTATATTTAGTAGTCACACATAACCTACCTACAGAGTTATCGCCGACATAAGCTAGTAGAAAATAATTTTAAAATATTAATATTTTTAAGTGGTAGAGCCATGCTGCAGCTGTATTAGTAGTATAGTTGTGGCACGATTGGGTTGGCTCGACCGGGGAAGGACCACGCTCTCACAGAATACCAGCGTAAAATAGCAGCTTAACGCTGCTGTGTTTCGTATGGTGAGTGTAGAGAACCAGAGACCCTTTTTACTGGAAATGAGGCATTCCATCTTAGTCCTCACGGGTTACAACGCATCTGCATTTTGACTTGTAATCGAGGATAGATGTAGATGTCTATGGACCGCAGCAACCACTTACCATAATATGGACTGAATGCTCGTTTTTCACCCTTATCCTATAAAAAAAAAGTTTTCTTACGGCGGTATTTCTGTAGATACTATAGATACTTTTACTTTAACCGTGGTAAAAACACGCGGCAGCTTTTGCTGTCGCACGGATGGGCCAACTCCAATCGGGGTGGTACCACGACCTCACAGAATACCAGCGTGAGGTACAGGTTTACTTCTGCGTTTCGCTTGGTAAGTGCAGGTGGCCGGAGGACCAATTACCCCCCCCCCTCCCCCTGGTAAAATGGTAACGGAATCAAATAAAAAACTATAACAAGAATTTATTCTGCATATCAATGATATGTTGCAAACTAGTAACATTCATTGCTATGCAGACGACAGTACTGGTGATGCCTTATACATCAGCCGTGCCAATATTTCTCGGGAAAACGTCGCCGAGTACCGGAAAAACTGGTGTCTGAAGTCGACTCTATGCTGAACAAAGTCTCGGATTGGGGGCGAATAAATTTAGTCCAGTTCAATCCCCAGATGACACAAGTTTGCGCGTTTACCGCCAAAAAGAACCCCTTTGTCGTGTCTCCTCAGTTTCAAGGCACTACTCTTGCTGCCTCAGCTAGCATCGGAATCCTCGGCGTCGACATATCGTATAGTGTGCAGTTTCGTGGCCAGTGCGTCGTCCTCTCTGTGCAGAGATGGAAGAGATGGCTGAGAGAAGTTCCCTTGGACAGCCTTGGCAAGAGACCAGAACGGGTTCCCGAAGAAAGACGAACTAGCTTCTCGTCAATTCTGCCGATGTGCTCAGACCTTGCCTTGGCAATGACTCTTTTGGAGGACCTGGATGCGCTGGTGTTTAAATCCCGAGACATTGATGCGTCAGCCCAGGCACGGTAGCACTCCTGCTTATAGCGTGATGCTATTTTACAGGAGCGACCAAACCATGGCTGGGATCTGCCTCCGATGGGCACCAAAGAGGATGGAATAGAAAGTTCCGTACCCTGAAGTACCACATCAGCGACAGAATCAGCAACAATATTGGGATCATCCGACGAGAAGCAAACCCACCCCCATGGGTAGCATGAAAAGAAAGACCGCATCCTATCTCAATCAGTTGAACTATATTGCCAAACACGGCGGCAGCCTGCAGAATGCAACCGCGATTTTAGCGTGAGTGGCACCACACTCCGGACCAGACAATGGTCCGAAGAGCCAAGAGGGGCGTTGACGGAGACTTTATATCTATACGGATGATAGGTCAGCAGAATTTCAAACAGGGAAGATGCATGATATTCCACGTTTGGAATCCGCGTAGACGAAGTAACCAGTTGTGTCAGAACATATGCCAAGGCAAAATCATGAATAGATCTCCCCGCATGATCGGTTAAACGTGAACCAAGCCATTCGGCGTGGCGGGCGTTAAAATCGCCGAGGATCTCGATCTCTGCGGATGGGATCTACTGTAGCAAGGAATGTGTAGCCATTTGGACGTGGCCGATGAGTCGGTCTGTTTCGGCATTACCGCTATGGGACCTATATAGGCACCCGTAGACGCGCGAATGATCGTCGCTGTCTACGCGTAGCCAAAGGATGGACAGGTCCAAGCCTTCAAGACTGCCGAGGCGTCGAGAACAGATGTCCTCTCTGACGTATACGCAAACTCCAGCCCGAGGCGCATAGGAGTGTTCCAATTTGTACCCGGGTAGGAGAGATACGAAGTATCAGCCGGAGATGACACCTGCGTCTTGGTCAGACAGAGCAAGGCCGGCTTTGCCATCTCGAGATGGTAGTGGACGGCGTTCAGGTTCGAGTGAAATCCCCTGATGTTGCAGAAATTCACGGATAGCGTGGCAGGGGTCGCCTTGGTCTTGTTGATCGCTTGCCCCGAGCAGTTATTATCTTGAGTGGAATTTGCACTTACCAAGTGAACGCAGAGGCAAACTTCTACTACACGCTGGTATTCTGTGAGGTCGTGGTACCACCCCGTTTTGAGCCGGCCCATCTGCGCGACAGCAAAAGCTGCCGCGTGGCTCTACCACTGTTAAAGTGTTGTGTCTGTGGAATTATTTACTTACTCCTTTCTAAAAGGCCGGCAACGCACATGCAATTCCCCTTATGTTGTTCATGGGCGCCGGTAGTCTATTACCATCAGTTGAGCCGCAAGCTTGTGTGCCTCCTCTTCTATAAAAAAAAATTCGTTGACGTTTAAGCAAAAACTTTCACGTAAAATTTTTATGATATTTATTACGTTTGAAATTTGAAGTCCTTTATGCGGGAAAGTTTTGTATGTCCTGGTGACTTACTTAATAAAAATCAATAATCTCTTTATATAAGTAAAAATCAATTGCTGTCCGTTAGTCTCGCAGAAACTAGAAAATGGCTGGACCGATTTTGGTGAAGATTTTTGTGTGTTTGAGTGGGTCTCTGGATGGTTTAGATTTACAATTGGGCCCGGTAGGTTGCGCTGTTGTTGACATCCAGAAATCTCCCATGCAAATCCGGGGTGAATCGCTAGTTTGATTATAAACTTGTGATTGGCATAAGTTGAAAGATAAAAATAAAATAAAATAAAATAAATACTTAAACGTATATAGTAACAGTTATACTAAGAAATAAATGTGTTATACTCGTAATAAAGTTATTATATTATATTTTTATATTATTCTATAAAAAAATAAATATATTATTAGTAATAATATATTTACTTTTTTATAGAATAACGGTGACAAACGAACACATATTCCACCTGATGGTAAGTGGATGCTGTGGCTCATAGACATCTACATCTTTCGTCTATTAAGAATCCAAATGCAGATGCGTTGTCACCTCTGAGGACTAAGATGGAATGCCTCGATTCCATAAAAAGAGGTCTCTGGTTCTCTACACTCACCATACGAAACACAGCAGCACTAAGCTGCTATTTTACGCTGGTATTCTGTGAGAGCGTGGTCCTTCCCCGGTCGAGCCGACCCATTTGTGCTACCACTACATATAATATAGCTGCAGGGTGGCTCTACCATGTATAAAAAATAAAGTTTTTAGCACCAAATGAAGTTGAACAACATAAAACTCGTGGTCACTGTGCTTAATGGCTTCTTAAATACCACGGAGAATGGTATATGATAGTAAAAAATATGCATAAGGTAGACTGCGAGCTATAAAAATAAAAAATAAGCATTTGTTAGCATTTAAATACGATCATTATTGATCATTATGAATGAAGTTGCTATAAAAATAAAAATAAATATAATTATTTTGTTGACACTTAAATACGGCCGTGAATACTAACTAGTTAATGAATTTTCTCTGTTACGTTTTGTAATAATTAGTGTTTTATAAAAATACGGCTATCTTTAACATATATATTAAAATTTATCACAATTATTTGAATTCAAAATATAATGAATATTTTAACAGAAATTTATCACAACGTGCTTATAAATACATGAAGTTTCTTCTAATGTTCTGGAAATAAAATATTTGTTTACTGGTAATAAATGTAAGCAATTTCAAGTAATGTAGCACTTATAAACGTTGTACGCTTTGATCAATATATTCATGACAGAAATTCTAGGCGTGAAACAATGCCTGCGTGTCGTAACCAATCATTTCAACAAACGTAGCAGATGTAAATGACATATTGTTTAGACAGTAAAATAGGAGACGAATGTTTCACGAAACTCACTTTCTTAATGATGATTAAAACCACGGTACAAACATTAGTTTTGTTTGAGATTTGAACTCAAGACTCAACAGCGCTCCAAAATTTTATTTAGACATCACAAGCCAGTAAAAGTTTTCTGCTTGGTATGGGCATCTCCCTTTGAAGGAAGAATTTTCCTTTTTTGAAATGAAACGAAATACATTGAATTAAATGAACTTATACGAAATGAAATGAACTCTATTAACTTTTTCGACATAAGAAAGTCAAATGTAATTTGTTTTAGTCTACTAGTAATACCTATTCGAAATGAATTTTGACTTTGTATAAAAGTGTGGGCGGCAAACGAGCACAAGTCCACCTGATCTATACAAATAAATAAAATTGAAGTGTCTGTTTGTAATGTCAAAATTACAGCTTTTTACTCAATGCATATAAAAGCATATACGGTACTTATAACAAAAAGATAATTTAAAAATTTTTGGTCTGTCTGTCCGTCTGTTTATTCCGGCTAATCTCCGAAACGGCTGGACCGATTACGACGAGACTTTCATTGGCAGATAGCTGATGTCATAAGGAGTAACTAAGGCTACTTTTATTTTAGAAAAAGAGTTAGGGTTCCTCGCAAAAAAAATTAAACCCTAAACTACACGCGAGCGAAGTCGCGGGGTACAGCTAGTGGTAAATAAATACTATAGCCCATATACACCTGCATTTATCCTCGATAAATAATTAAAAAGCAGAAGTTAGCAGTTATAAGGGTCTCAGTTTCTAGTAACACAGCGGTATTGAACTTATAGTTTACGCTGGTATTCTGAATCTGCCTTATTAATAAAAATTGCTTATTCCAAGCTTAATTCGAAGTTACACTTGGACCAGTTAATCTCAGAGTAACTGAGTATTGAGTATTAACGCGTGCGCTATAGCAACCCACTTATTTTAAAAGTAAAATGAGTGAGTTAGTGAATGATTGGTGAATGAACTCAATGCTTGATGATGACATTAATGACAGTGACAGGCAATATTTTGAGTTTGACAACTTGACAAGAGCTGAAAAATAGTTTATACGTGTTGAGTAATTGTGTTCTGTGTACGTGTTGTTCCTCGTCTTGTTTTCGGACTCGGTGGAAAAACTAAGTTCTAAATTAAATCTGTTAATCACGCCTTAAAATGGATCAAAAACGCAATCGCTCTCAAAATTGGGATGAAGAAGAAAAGGTAATTTAAGTCAATAGTTTTATTAATTTATTATTAATGAATCGTTGTACCGTGGTCTTTATTGATATCTTTTACTGTTTCAGCTTTTATTTCGGTTTGTGCTCAAAGAATATGCGGACATTATTGAAAATAAATCCCTAGATACAAATAAAATCAAGATAAAAACTAAAGCGTGGGAAGAGGTTCACAAAAAGTAAGATGATTATTGGTTTTCTGATTTTATGATCTACCTAGTGTAGGACTTTTAGGTGCCCGGTTTATTTTTCCAGAGTATGATCTATATTTCTGCTAAATTTGTCCCAAATCTGTTATTCAATTTAAGCACAAAATTGACAAGCATTTGAAAAGTAGGTTCAAATACAGATGTCATAAATTTAACCCAGCAACCAAAAACACAAAAATAAAAAATAAACTATACGTTTTCAATTGGGTCTATTTGGTTAATATGCATACCACTAATTTCATCTTCTGTACTTACAGGTTTAATATATAGCAGACATCGACAATTAAGTCAGCTGAAAATACAGTGGAAAACGATAAAGGTAAATTCTCGGAAGAAATACAACACCTACAAAAAATAATTGACTAAAACAGGTGGTGGGGCAAGACCAGCAACTCCTAATGATGGAGTAATAGAAATCAAAGATTTGTTGAATCCAGCAGAGCTGTTGAGGGATCATAATATATATGATTCAGATGCGATTGTGAGTACATTTTTTATTCTTTAGTTTCTTAGCAAATGTATACCTACGTACTCCTATACTGCTTATAACATTTTAGAAGACTAATTCCTCAATTCATTCATTCATCAATCATTCCTATTCTATTAAATTATGTGGGCAATAATTGTTATTCTGTTTTCAATAGATCCAAAGTTCATCATCAAATAAAGTTATATTGGCAACTACCAACGAGACATGTGACGTCACATTACAGGTTAGTTGGTCAAAAATGTCGGGCAGTAATAATGAATAACATTGATGACATACAAAATTATCTTTAGTGTGTGTACCCTTACATGTTCTTACTTTTACTTGTTATTTCAGGATGCAAAACCAATGACATATAAAGCTTTGGATATACAATGTGTGAATGAGAATATTAACCCAGAAAATCAGCAGATAGCTGTAAGTCACAATAGCTATTGATTTATGAGATTATATAGCAGAAAACTAAAAATAAATAATGAAAAACAATACTAAATACTCTTTTTACATTTTTTAGGATATCATTATAGAAACTACTGAAGATGTTGATGGACAAGAGAATGCCAAGGAATTTACTTCATCAGTGGTGAGCTTACAACAATAATAAATATTATAGCTGCTAGGTACATAGTATGAGTATGAAATCTATGGTCTACTTTAAATTTTTATAATATCTCACAGGTATCTCAAGTTGATGTAATTGTGGCCACTCCAATTAACAAAAATATGGGCATGTTTTCAGCAAAGAAGGTGTGTAATTAATTGAGAGGCATTTTTACCCAATATTGGGTTTTATAACAATAGATTTTAAATTGTTATTGAAACATTACATTAAACACACAACAACAAAAAAATTACTCTGTGCTTGAATGATTATTAATTTACCAGTGCAAAATCCTTAAATACTTTCTTACAAACCTAATCAATGGATTCCCTGGATTTATTCCATATTGATAAAATAATTTTTATCAATATGGAATAAATCCAGGGAAGTGATGTGATAATATTTTATTTATAAGAGTAAAGTGTTTTTATTTAGGCCGTAAATGATAGTGTTTCAGGGAAAGATGCGGGGTACAGCACATTTCAAGTCAATATGAAGCTATGTAATATAAAGAATTTTAGTGCTGTAGAGATCTGTTAAGATTTTTTAATGAATATCTCCGCTCCGCCACATTCACTGCCGGATTTCCTACAGTGTCAAAATTATTTGAGAGTAGGACTGTATGATAATTAAGTTACTACTTTTATTTTATTTTTATTATAGTTTTCAATATTGTATATTATTTAAAATAGCTGAATGTCTGGACAAATCCTTGTTAGATTATAAATTAATAAAATTACATTTTAGTTTTATTTTTAAGGATAAATAAAATATTTTGTAGATGTAAATATTGTATATTTATTTTAAAAATTTTCATTAATAATTAATGCTGCCCGTACTGAATTTCCTCTTAGGGAGTTATTTACCAATTGTGTGACTGGAACATTTCCATCATCTCCTTCTACTACATCCTCAAGCAGATCTTGCTTGTGCATTGCAATGTTGTGCAGTATTGCCAATGCAACAATATATAGTTTTGTACGCTCTAATTTAGAATTAAGTCCTCGCAGTAAACACCGAAACCTTTGCTTCCACACTCCAAAGCATCGTTCTACAGTGTTTCCGGTCCTGATGTGCGACCGGTTGTAAATTTCTTCCTTTTGTGTATTGGGACGCAGGATAGGAGTGAATAAATAAGGAGTACAAGCATAACCAGAATCTCCGAAAAGCCTGCCTTTAAATTCTGACTGCTCAAACCTTTGTTTTGTGCGACTTTCATTAAATATTCTTGAGTCATGTGTGCTGCCTCGCCAATGTGCCACTACATCCATGATCTCTAAATTATCATTTGACACAACCTGGAACAAAGTACTCATAGCTTCGTTAATATGAAATAATAGATTAAGGAGATTGTACTGATTCTGACTAAGATATAACTTTAGGTAACTATATGGCAAAGATGGGCTAGCTAGGTGCTATAAAACTTACTTATACATTTATTGAACTGTATCCTTTCCTGTTAATATAGTATTGTTCGATATTTCCACCGACTTTCGGGATTCGAATATGTGTACAATCAATAGCCCTTATCACTTGTCTAAATCCACATATTGAATAAAAACCTGCAATCACATGGTTCTGCTCCACATCACTTTGTGGCATTTTAATCCACTGTGCTCTTTATGCTACTAGTGCTAAACCAACTTGTTTGCATACAAGTGATATTGTTGGCTGACTCATTCCACTTAGATCTCCTGCATCATCTGTATCTGTATCTGTTGAAAACAAAAGTACATAATTGAATTAGAAATCATAACTAATAATTATACACTTAATTGTAAAAACTATTGATAATGGTAGATGTTAATGTAAATAAAGGTAAAAACCTATAAAATTGATAGTAGGTAGGTACATAGTAATTACCTCTCCACGGGCCCATATTCTTATGGCAGTCAAAATTTTCAGACCACTTCATTAATTTCATCTATCACTCTCATATCATCAATCAAATAATCTCCATCCATCTTGAGGTTGTTGTTACCGAAATAAGAACTTACTAGGTAGCTACAACGTGCGTAAAGTTTTACAAAATGTCAAAATACGCGGCTTAGTCTGTCGTTAAACTATGTAACGCCAAGGATTAACTTTTATTCAGAGAGTAGATTCGGATTAGTTTACTCCCTCCTTACTCTATGTTTATTAATACTGAAATTAGTTATTTTAAACTTTAAACTAGGAGAAAAGTTAATCTTGCTAAAGTCTATGTTTATTAATAGGGATGTATGAGTGTGGCACTTACCCTGCCGAGCCGAAACATTTGTTTTGCACCACGGCTCTACCTAATATAGGCGGTGCTGCAGTCCCTTCAGCAGTGCTAATTTGACTGTCGGTATATCGAAGTGTTGAAGTGTTTGTACAGTAGGGCTACGATGGCTCTCCGAGTACTGAAATAGAGTATGAAACTTATCCAACTGCAGAGAGGTGTAAGACACGGTGACCTTATATCCCCAAAACTGTTCACCGCTGCATCGGAAGACGTTTTCAAGCTACTGGACTGGAAAGGATACGGTATTAACATCAATGGCGAGTACATCACTCACCTTCGATTTGCCAACGATAAAGTTCTTATAGCAAAATCGCTGGAGGACCTAAGCACTATGCTCAATGACTTAAATAGTGCGTTCCAATGGATAGATCTTAAGAAGAACATGGACAAAACGAAGATCATGTGTAACGTCCATGTCACACCAATGCCGGTATTTGTTGGGAGCACTAAGCTCGAAGTTGTTGACGAGTATGTTTACTTGGGACAAATAGTCCGACTAGGTAAGTCCAACTTCGACCGAGAGGTCAGATGACGGATTCATCTCAGCTGGGCAGCGTTCAGGAGATTACGGCACACATTCTCATCAGATATACATCAAAACCTAAAAACAAGATTGTACAACCAGTGTATGTTGCCTTATATATATGTGAATATAGTGAGGAGTTATGTATTTGAGACGTGGCCCTTCAGTGCTGGCCGTATAGGGAAGGTCAAGGTCGCTCAGCAAGCTATGGAGAGGGCTATGCTTGGAGTTTCTCTGTGTGATAAACTTAGAAATGAGGATATCCGCGTAGAACCAGAGTGACTGACATAGCCCAACGGATTATTAAGCTGCAATGGCAATGGGCCGGCCATATATTTCGAAGAACCGACAACCGATGGTGAAGTAAGGTTCTCGAGTAGCAGCCTCAAAGTGTGGGGCAGCCCCCCCACTAAATTGAGTGACGACCTTGTAAGACATGCAGGAAGTCGATGGATGCAGGTGGCTCATGATCGTGCTTTGTGTCATTCCTTGGGGAGGGGCTATGTTCAGCAGTGGAATAATGATGACGGCCTTACCACATATATATCCTGAATTATCACGTTTGGCAGGCAGGGTGATGAGGGTGTTACCAGCCATTTATGTGTATTTCACGCCCAGCTTAAAGGATATTATCATACCACCATCTATTGTAAGTGAGATGGAATTCTAGCTTATCGTTCGCTTTTTACAATAGCAATGGTGTAATGAATTCTGTTATGCCACCGCTAAGGCATTTTATATCTTTTATAAATATAAGTAAATTTTTTTTTCCTTACATTTACAACAATATTAATTAGTATGTGTCAAAGCAAAAGCAAGAAATAGTACATACCCTTGCCTTTAGATATGACATAGACTATCAAAACAATGTGAGGAAATATCGCAATCGTAACGCACTTATGATCATTGCATAATATTATTCTCATTTTTCCGCAACTCTTTTTCAAATATATCCCACAATAACGAAACCCTACGCCTAGAAAAGAGATGACCATGTACTCTGCAAACATAATAATAGTAACATAAACAACTTTGAACGTTGTAGAGTGAGAAAATTCGGAGAAAATGTATTTATTTGTCCTAACAAAGAACAGCAGATAAAAAATTTTCCTTAAAAGTATATAAAAATCACATTAGCATTGTGGTTTCGCCGTTTATTTCATTTGGCGAAGTATTGTCACAGACCGAGCGACGGCATAAAAAATAAATAATGGAATCACGTTAGTCTCTCATGAATTGTTCAAATTCCTAAGCGGAAGATAGGTTTTTGATTGTGTCATATATTATTATGACAGTCTTTTGTAACAATTGTTGAGAAAAATATTTGATAAGCAATTTACCGTACGCCTTTTGTACGCCTCACGTTATATTTTTAGTGTTTGAGAAATACTAAATATTACAAGCTTTGTATATTTCAGGTATTACTTGTGTATTATTTTTGCCGGTTTAAAGGGTAAGTGACTATATAATCCGATTTTGGTAGGTGGTAGGACTCTTTTTCTCTTTTTACCCAAAAGCAGTATTATGCTTTTGGGTTAGTGCCTTTTACCTATTTCTGCCACCAGTCTATTTGGTGGTGAGTAATAGGTAAGAGGCTAGTACCTACCCAGATGGACTCCTTGGACTGGAGACATAAATTGGTAAGAGGGTGGCACTTATCCAGACTGTCTCCTGGACAAAAGAAAAGTCTTACCACCGATCATATTTTCGGCGATATTAAGATTTTAGTAACCGACTCGTTTTTATTGTTCATAAGTGTACATTAATGGCAACACTGGTATTAACAACTGGTTGAAAATCAAAGAGGCTAATAATTATCACAAGTATTTTGTCCAAGAAGGGTGACTCAAAGTACATTTCAAACCAAATTTATGTACGAAGGCTTTTATCATACTCGTATGTCCAGTAGTGGTTTTAAACGGGTTGATGATGATGAAAAAGGAGAATAAAATAGATTTTTATCTCAAATTGTTTAGCTTGTGATAAAAATGTGAAAATATAACATCTTGTGATCTTACCATAGATGGCAGAAAGATCGTCCATTTCCTCTGTGTTATTTGCTGTTTTTTTTTTTCATAGGACAACAGTGACAAACAATCACAGTTCACCTGATGGTAAGTGGTTGCTGTGGCCCATAGACATCTATATCTATCTTCGATTACTTATCAAAGTGTAGATTCGTTGTCACCCGTGAGGACCAAGAAGAAATGCCTCGTTAAAGATAAAGTTAAGCTGTGCAGTGTTATTAGCAACTGCCCTTCGTATCTATTTTCGCATTGTAGCTTCCAGGCGCAATCTTCTGATTGCTAGTCTCTTTATAGAGGTAACAAGCAACATATTTTTTTACCTGAGGTTAAATGTCCCAATCTCCCATTCAATCACATACGTTATAATCACTTCAACCAACACCAAATATAATTACAACCCCAAAACTTTGTAATAGAAACACCTGACGATAACAATAGAAATGCTCGAAACGAGGCATCTAAGGCCTGCAGGCCATTAGTCGTAACGTTGCAACAGAGTTTCCTTTGCGCTGCAAACGTTATCGTGGAACGTCAAGTCATAGTCATTCTGCGGTTAACCATAAAATGTTACACAATGGTCGATATAATATTTGTATATACAGCCAGTATATTATAGATTTTGAGGCATTCCATCTTAGTCCTCAGAGATAACAACGCATTTGTAGCTCTTCTATTCTTTAAACGTATAAAGGTTTGTTGATCTGCGTTGCCATTCTGTATTCTGAGGACGATAAATCTTTTAATTTTGGATGAAATACGTTACCACGGCTTTGAAAAATCCTTTATCTATCAGTGGATTTATAGAGTCTGATAAATGCACACGCACGGTATTACGTTTAACGAAGTACGTTTTCCAACGTCTCTTCTGCATAAACAAATTTTATAGATTAAAGGGTGACAAACGAGCGCGTGCTCGTAGTCAGAGAGTAGATTATGCGGTCCATTGACACCTACAACCTACATCTATCATTGATTAAGAATCAAAATGTAGATATATAAAAAGGGACTCCAGTTTTTTTCCCTTCGCCATACAAAAGACAGCAGCATTACGCTGTATTTCGTGCTGGTATTCTATGAGAGCTATATCCTCCCCAGTTGAGCCAACCTATTTGTGATACAACCATAATATAGCTGAAACGTGGTTCTTCCTGGTTAAATATAATCTGACTTAGCGTTGACCGGTTCCTAGGCTCAACACATTGTCCTGGCCCCTCCATTTCGTGCAGATTAAGAATAATATTTAACTAAATATAATAAAGTTAAAATATTTAAAACAAAGCGGTTAAAAAGATCGTAGTTGGTCATAATTTTTATCCTTCTAATTTTGAGAAAATCTACAGAATAAAATATAAAAGGAGAAGAAATTTTCCGACAAATTATAAAGTTTCTATATTACAACTAAAAGAAAAACAACATGATTAGTAGGCGACCTGCTGTGGAGCTTAGACACTGCGCTGCAATCCGTAACAAAAGTCGTTTGTCGCAGATACCGCCTATGGCGACATAATAATAATAGGAACATAAATTACACTTTCTTATGTCGAAAAGAAATATAGTTCATTTCATTTCGTATAAGTTCATTTAATTTAATGTATTTTTTCATTTCTTCAAAAAGGAAAATCCTTCCTTCAAAGGGTAGCAGTAAACTTTAGTGGCTGTGATGACTAAATAAAATTTTGAGCGCTGTTGAGTCTTGAGTTCAAATCAAACAAAACTATTGTTTGTACCGTGGTTTTAATCATCATTAAGAAAGTGAGTTTCGTGAAACATTCGTCTCTATTTTACTGTCTCAAACAATATGTCATTTACATCTGCTACGTTTGTTGAAATGATTGGTTGCGACAGGCAGGCATTGTTTCCAGAATTTCTGTCATAATATATTGATCAAAGGTAACGTTTATAAGTGCTACATTACTTGAAATTGCTTACATTACCAGTAGTTGTGATAAATTTCGTTAAAATATTCATTATATTTTGAATTCAAATAATGTGATAAATTTTAATATATATAAAGATAGCGGCTTTTATAAAACACTAGTATGAATTTTCTCATTACAAAACGTAACAGAGAAAATTCATTAACTAGTTAATATTCACAGCCGTATTTAAGTGTCAAGAAATAATTATATTTATTTTATTTTTATAGCAACTTCATTCATAATAAGCAATAATGATTAATAAACAACAAATGCTTATTTTTATTTTTATAGCTCGCAGTCTACCTTATGCATATTTTTACTATCATATACCATTATCCGTGGTATTTAAGAAGCCATTAAGCACAGTGACCACGAGTTTTATGTTGTTCAACTTCATTTGGTGCTAAAACTTTATTTTTATACGTGGTAGAGCCACCCTGCAGCTATATTATATGTAGTTGTAGCACAATGGGTCGGCTCGACCGGGGAAGGACCACGCCTCACAGAATACCAGTAGTAAAATAGCAGCTTAGTGCTGGTGTTTCGTATGGTAAGTGTAGAGAACCGAGACCCTTTTTCTGGAATCGAGGCATTCCAACTTAGTCCTCAGAGGTGACAACGCATCTGCATTTGGATTCTTATAGACGAAAGTTGTAGATGTCTATGAGTCACAGCATCCACTTACCATCAGGGTGGACTATGTGTTCGTTTGTCACTATTATTCTATAAAAAAAATATATTATTACTAATAATATTTTTTTTATAGAATAATATAAAAATATAATATAATAACTTTATTACGAGTATAACACATTTATTTCTAGTATAACTATTACTATATAATGTTAAAATATTTATTTTATTTTATTTTTATCTTTCAACTTATGCCAATCACAAGTTTATAATCAAACAAACGATCCACCCCGGATTTGCATAGGTGATTTCGGATGTCGACAACAGCGCAACCTACCGCCCAATTGTAAATCTAAACAATCCAGAGACCACCAAACACACAAAATCTTTCACCAAAATCGGTCCAGCCATTTTCTAGTTTCTGTGAGACTAACGGACAGAAATTGATTTTACTTATATAAGAGATTATTGATTTTATTACGTAAGTCACCAGGACATACAAAACTTTCTGCATAAAGGACTTCAATTTCAAACGTAATAAATATCACAAAAAATTTTGAAAGTTTTTATTAAACGTCAACGACCCTGTCCTAAAATATCTTTCACGTCACATATTACATATAAAACAACAAAGACATATAACAAAACAATGACAAAGTTTGTTGAAATAGTTCCAGAATAACGCACTTAGCGCTGGGAGCAGTCATGACGGAATAAGTAGCGACTCCCTTGGTATTAAGGACGAACAACGCACCTCCTGTAAAGGGCTTAGGAAGTCAAACGTTATATTACCAGTATTGACCTTCTTAATATTCTTTCGCTTGTAATGCATCGCCACCCTGTCAGAATACTCTTGGCCTTTCATTGAGTATTTTATTTTTTATAGAAGAGGAGGCAAAACAAGCTTGCGGCTCAACTGATGGTAATAGACTACCGCCGCCCATGAACAACATCAGGGAATTGCAGGTGCGTTGCCTTTTAGAAAGGAGGCAATAATTCCATAGACACAACACTTTAACAGTAGAGCCACGCGGCAGCTTTGCTGTCGCGCAGATCGGCCGGCTCAAAAACGGGTGGTACCACTACCTCACAGAATACCAGCGTAGTAGAGGTTTTCTGCGTTTCGCTTAAAGTAAATACCATCAAGATAATAACTGCTCGGGGCAAGCGATCAACAAGACCAAGGCGACCCCTGCCACGCTAATATAGGCGAAATATAGGCGGTGCTGCAGTCCCTTCAGCATTGCGAATTTGACTGTCTGTATATCGAAGTGCCGAAGTGTTTGTACAGTAGGGCTACGATGGCTCTCCGAGTACTGAAATAGAGTATGAAACCTATCCAACTGTAGAGAGGTGTAAGACACGGTGACCTTATATCCCCAAACTGTTCACCGCTGCATCGAAAGACGTTTTCAAGCTACTGGACTGGAAGGATACGGTATTAACATCAATGGCGAGTACATCACTCACCTTCGATTTGCCAACGATATAGTTCTTATAGCAGAATCGCTGGAAGACCTAAGCACTATAGATCTTAAGAAGAACATGGACAAAACGAAGATCATGTGTAACGTCCATGTCACACCAATGCCGGTTTTGTTGGGAGCACTAAGCTCGAAGTTGTTGACAGTATGTTTACTTGGGACAAATAGTCCGACTAGGTAAGTCCAACTTCGACCGAGAGGTCAGATGACGGATTCAACTCAGCTGGGCAGCGTTCAGGAGATTACGGCACACATTCTCATCAGATATACCTCAAAACCTAAAACAAGATTGTACAACAATGTATGTTGCCTTATATATGTGAATATAGTGAGGACTTATGTATTTGAGACGTGGCCCTTCACTGCTGGCTGTATAGGGAAGGTCAAGGTCGCTCAGTGAGCTATGGAGGGGCTATGCTCAGGTTTCTCTGTGTGATAAACTTAGAAATGAGGATATCCGTAGAACCAGAGTGACTGACATAGCTAACGGATTATTAAGCTGCAATGGCAATGGGCCGGCCATATATTTCGAAGAACCGACAACCGATGGTGAAGTAAGGTTCTCGAGTAGCAGCCTCAAAGTGTGGGGCAGCCCCCCCACTAAATTGAGTGACGACCTTGTAAGACATGCAGGAAGTCGATGGATGCAGGTGGCTCAAGATCGTGCTTTGTGTCATTCCTTGGGGAGGGGCTATGTTCAGCAGTGGAATAATGATGACGGCCTTACCACATATATATCCTGAATTATCACGTTTGGCAGGCAGGGTGATGAGGGTGTTACCAGCCATTTATGTGTATTTCACGCCCAGCTTAAAGGATATTATCATACCACCATCTATTGTAAGTGAGATGGAATTCTAGCTTATCGTTCGCTTTTACATTAGCCACTTGTTGAATGGTGTAATGAATTCTGTTATGCCACCGCTAAGGCATTTTATATCTTTTATAAATATAAGTAAAATTTATTTTTCCTTACATTTACAACAATATTAATTAGTATGAGTCAAAGCAAAGCAAGAAATAGTACATACCCTTGCCTTCAGATATGACATAGACTATCATAACAATGTGAGGAAATATCGCAATCGTAATGCACTTATGATCATTGCATAATATTATTCTCATTTTCCGCAACTCTTTTTCAAATAAATCCCACAAATATCGCAATAACGAAACCCTACGCCTAGAAAAGAGATGAACATGTACTCTGCAAACATAATAATAGTAACATAAACAACTTTGAACATTGTAGAGTGAGAAAATTCGGAGAAAATGTATTTATTTGTCCTAACAAAGAACAGCAGATAAAAAATTCCTTAAAAGTATATAAAAATCACATTAGCATTGTGTTTTCGCCGTTTATTCATTTGGCGAAGTATTGTCACAGACCGAGTGACGGCATAAAAATAAATAATGGAGTCACGTTAGTCTCATGAATTGTTCAAATTCGTAAGGGAAGATAGGTTTTGATTGTGTCATATATTATTATGACAGTCTTTTGTAACACTTGTTGAGAAAAATATTTGATAAGCAATTTACCGTACGCCGTTTGTACACCTCACGTTATATTTTTAGTGTTTGAGAAATACTAAATATTACAAGCTTTGTATATTTCAGGTATTACTTGTGTATTATTTTTGCCGGTTTAAAGGGTAAGTGACTATATAATCCGATTTTGGTAGGTGGTAGGACTCTTTTTCTCTTTTTACCCAAAAGCAGTATTATGCTTTTGGGTTAGTGCCTTTTACCTATTTCTGCCACCAGTCTATTTGGTGGTGAGTAATAGGTAAGAGGCTAGTACCTACCCAGATGGACTCCTTGGACTGGAGACATAAATTGGTAAGAGGGTGGCACTTATCCAGACTGTCTCCTGGTCAAAAGAAAAGTCTTACCACCGATCATATTTTCGGCGATATTATGATTTTAGTAACCGACTCGTTTTTATTGTTCATAAGTGTACATTAATGGCAACACTGGTACTAACCACTGGTTGAAAATCAAAGAGGCTAATAATTATCACAAGTATTTTGTCCAGGAAGGGTGACTCAAAGTACATTTCAAACCAAATTTATGTACGAAGGCTTTTATCATACTCGTATGTCCAGTAGTGGTTTTAAACGGGTTGATGATGATGAAAAGGAGAATAAAATAGATTTTTATCTCAAATTGTTTAGCTTGTGATAAAATGTAAAATATAACATCTTGTGATCTTACCATAGATGGCAGAAAGATCGTCCATTTCCTCTGTGTTATTTGCTGTTTTTTTCATAGGACAACAGTGACAAACAAACACAGTCCACCTGATGGTAAGTGGTTGCTGTGGCCCAGACATCTATATCTATCTTCGATTACTTATCAAAGTGCAGATTCGTTGTCACCGTGAGGACCAAGAAGAAATGCCTCGTTAAAGATAAAGTTAAGCTGTGCAGTGTTATTAGCAACTGCCCTTCGTATCTATTTTCGCATTGTAGCTTCCAGGCGCAATCTTCTGATTGCTAGTCTCTTTATAGAGGTAACAAGCAACATATTTTTTTACCTGAGGTTAAATGTCCCAATCTTCCATTCAATCACATACGATATAATCACTTCAACCAACACCAAATATAATTACAACCCCAAAACAAAACACCTGACGATAGCAATAGAAATGCTCGAAACGAGGCATCTAAGGCCTGCAGGCCATGAGTCGCAACGTTGCAACAGAGTTTCCTTTGCGCTGCAAACGTTATCGTGGAACGTCAAGTCATATTCATTCTGCGGTTAACCATAAATATTACACAATGGTCGATATAATATTTGTATATACAGCCTGTATATTATAGATTGTGAGGCATTCCATCTTAGTCCTCAGAGATAACAACGCATTTGTAGCTCTTCTATTCTTTAAACGTATAAAGGTTTGTTGATCTGCGTTGCCATTCTGTATTCTGAGGACGATAAATCTTTTAATTTTGGATGAAATACGTTACCACGGCTTTGAAAAATCCTTCATCTATCAGTGGATTTATAGAGTCTGATAAATGCACACGCACGGTAGTACGTTTAACGAAGTACGTTTTCCAACGTCTCTTCTGCATAAACAAATGTATAGATTAAAGGGTGACAAACGAGCGCGTGCTCGTAGTCAGAGAGTAGATTATGCGGTCCATTGACACCTACAACCTACATTTATCATTGATTAAGAATCAAAATGTAGATATATAAAAGGGACTCCAGTTTTTTCCTTCGCCATACAAAAGACAGCAGCATTACGCTGTATTTCGTGCTGGTATTCTATGAGAGCTATATCCTCCCCAGTTGAGCCAACCTATTTGTGATACAACCATAATATAGCTGAAACGTGGTTCTTCCTGGTTAAATATAATCTGACTTAGCGTTGACCGGTTCCTAGGCTCAACACATTGTCCTGGCCCTCCATTTCCTGCAGATTAAGAATAATATTTAACTAAATATAATAAAGTTAAAATATTTAAAACAAAGCGGTTAAAAAGATCGTAGTTGGTCATAATTTTTATCCTTCTAATTTTGAGAAAATCTACAGAATAAAATATAAAAGGAGAAGAAATTTTCCGACAAATTATAAAGTTTCTATATTACAACTAAAAGAAAAACAACATGATTAGTAGGCGACCTGCTGTGGAGCTTAGACACTGCGCTGCAATCCGTAACAAAAGTCGTTTGTCGCAGATACCGCCTATGGCGACATAATAATAATAGGAACATAAATTACACTTTCTTGGGGCTATTGAAATCTCTAGAACGATTTATAGGAATATATTTTAGATCGGTAGTATAATAGGTAATACAGTGATTATTTTCCCCTCGAACAGTTTCCCACCACGCCGTGACGGTTTGCTATGAAGAAGAAGCAAAGTATCTATCCTTTGACGAGATGGGGCTGCCAGGCAGCAGCGGTTAGGATTACTAGCGTCAGCGTGGCCTTGCCGATATGTGGTGAAGGTAGAACTCTATGAGAATTTAGTCTATAAAAGCCCGACATAACTTGCCTTTGTGAGGCGGCAGGTGGATATGTTTTTCAAGGTGTTGGATGTTATTTCAAGAGGTAAAATGTAATTTCAAAAGGTAATTTTGCCATTTAATGAAGTTTTCATCAGGCTACAAGAGAGTTACAGAGCCAAAATAATTACAGTTTGTGAGAAGTTATAGCTTCATTTATCCTCATCAGCTCGTATAAGTCTGCGGCCATTCCATTGTAGGGAGAAGTGTTATAACTGTTATGCTTGACAGGCGAATTGATGCTGCTGCCCATCACTGGTCAAGGTTTTTTACGCCTGGCATAAACGATGTAACTTTTATATATTTTTATTTTATTTTATTATTATTAGAAAGACCAACCACTATCTGTACATCTATACAAATAAATAAAATTGAAGTGTCTGTTTGTAATTTCATAATAACAACATTTTACTACCCATTTAATATTTTCACCTTTTAGTTTATAGTCGAAGGCAACTTACACGTAACAATTAAAGCCCCTGGTGAACTGCCACCTGTAAAGACAAAAACGGAATTCAGGAAATCAGTATATTACGGTTTCACAGCCGGAACACACTCAGTATACTGTTTAAATCAAATCAAATCAAAAATATTTATTGCATGACTATAGGTAAAATTAAATAAGATCTTAAGATTATGTTATGTACATTTGTGCTCCATAGTCTACCTATTTCAGGTGTACAATATTAAGTCTTAATTATATTTATCAAATAATCTATATCTTTATCAAATATAATATATAGATTAATTCATTAATGTCATCGTATTTTTTTTAAATTATTATTACAATATATGATGTCAGTTTTCTATACTAAAATACTTTACTTACTACTAAAAATACTTTATTTAACTTTTTCATTATAATTTTGTCTTAGTACTCAATAATTTGTTGGAATAATTAAATAATAAATCTAACCACTAAATATATCATTACTTTATTTAATCTTTGTTTTCTATAAATTCTTGTAAGCTGTAGAAGAATTTATCTAATAGCCACGTGTTCAGTACCTTTTTAAATCTTATATCGTTCATATTTTTAAAAGAGTCAGGAATATTATTGTAAATTTTAATGTTTTCTGATAAAATGAACTTGTTATTTTATAAGGCTTCCTGGGATTTTTAGATTTTTCAAATAAGTATTCATATTTCCGTACAAAAAAAGATACCTCTTTAATGTATAAACAGTGTAGTGGCAAAATGCCCAGTTTCTTAAAAAGTGGTCTACAAGAGAGTCACTCTGAGGAGCCCCGCACATAGCTCTAATGCACTTTTTTTGCATTTTAAATACCCTGCCGATATTTGGGGCGTTGCCCCAGAAAATTATGTCATACGCTAAAACTGATTGTATATATCCATGGTATGTCATCAATCCTGCTTTAACGGACGTGTTAGAAATTATTCTTCTCAAAGGGTAGACGTATTTTGAAAGCTTGGCACAAAGTTCATTTAAATGTGGTTCCCAGCTACAATGAGTGTCAACAGTTAAGCCCAAGAATTTTGTTGAATGCACCTCCTTTATTATTTCTGACTCATGTTCTATGTTTAATGGTAACAGTTTTTGAAATTTGGAATAAAACTGTATAACATGAGTTTTCGACAAATTAATACTTAATTGGTTACGGTTTAACCATTCCACAATTTTCCCGAGTGTAATGCTAACATCTGATTGATATAAATCTCTGGAATCACACTTCACGAGTGTGGTGCAGTCATCTGCGAATAATATCGTTGGATTTTGAATATGTTTTGGAAGGTCGTTTATATACAACAAGAAAAGAAGGGGTCCTTATACAGTGCCCTGTGGAACACCGCGGCTTATTTCTCTAAATTTGGATCTATTAACTGTCACTATTTTTGTATTATAACAAAAGTTATTTAGTTCTGTGGCTTGTTTCCTATGCGAAATGAATGACTTAAACCAATCAAGAGCCACTCCTCGAATTCCACACCTCTCCATTTTATCTAATAGTATTTTATGATTAACACAGTCAAAAGCCCTTGACATATCAGTAAATATCATGAAATGTATTCTTCTGTCTAATGACTCGTGTATTGTTTTCATAAGATGATATATGGCTAGGTTTGTGGATCTATTTCTACGAAAACCATTTTGCTCATTAGCAATAATATTATATTTATCCAAAAATTAATAACCCTTTATACACAATTTTTTCAAATAATTTTGCGAAAATTTGGATTAGAGCAACTCGTCTGTAGTTTTTCATGTTGTATATTTCACCCTTTTTGTACAATGGTTTAATTATAGTATTCTTTAGTCTTTGCGGAATTCACCAGTAACAAAAGATAAGTTTATTGCATGTGTGAGAGGGCTGTTATGTATACTGCGCTTTCTTTATTATTTTGGTTGAGATTTCATCGGGACCGACAGATGATGTGTTTTAATAATTTGATCTCATTAAATACTTGTACTATGTGCCAGTTGAAGAAAAATGTTTTAGTGTTATGATCTACGTAATCGTATATATTATTAGAATGCGATCCTTTCGTGTCTGGCACAGAGTCTATAAAATGATTGTTAAAGTAAGTAACGATTAGTTTTTATTTGTTTGTCTTATCATTGACCACAATCTTGGTATAATTCTTTGTATAACATTATTACCAGAATAGTTTTTATTAGAGACCAAATAGCCTTAGCTTTGTTACTAGCATTTTCTAGTAATCGTTGATTTGCTTTTTTATCGAACATTTTGTACAAGTCTTCAGTATTATATTCTTTATATAAGTGTCTTTACTT
This sequence comes from Parnassius orleans, assembly GCA_029286625.1. Taxonomy (NCBI): domain Eukaryota; kingdom Metazoa; phylum Arthropoda; class Insecta; order Lepidoptera; family Papilionidae; genus Parnassius; species Parnassius orleans. The sequence continues at coordinate 252,677 of JAGSMP010000669.1, forward strand.
TACTGGATACCTTTGTACCTTTGTGAGCCATCTGTTTTTGTTGTTTTGTGTCATTTTATTCTAATTTTAGGAAACACAAGTCAAAGAATAATTTATATGTATCTATAAAGCTGTTGTAAGCTATGTTTACATTAACTTGTTCTGAGATTACCTCTGAGAAAGAAATGTTTTCCAAGCATTTCTTGAATTTATGAATATTGTCTTTAGAGTAGTCTCTTCGGTATGTAAACCAAATTTTACATTTTGCCTTCGTTTTAAAGGAATAGATAATAATTGCCCGGTGTGGTCTGATAAATTTAGTTCACATATTCTAGGAATTCCACCTTTAAAATTACACAAAATATTATCAATACAAGTTTTAGTTGTCTTAGTTATTCTTGTCGGCTCAGATATCATAGGATTGAAATAATAAGAGCTTAATATTTCATTAAATTGATAAGCTATCATAAGTTTTTAGCATTTGGGAGAGATCTATATTAAAATCACCACAAATTACAGTCTTGAAATTATTTTTGTAGCTGACTTTTAATAACATTTTTTCAAATTTTTCAAAAAAGATGCTAATATCACTTTCAGGAGTCCGATATATGCAAATTACTAACAATTTTTCCCCAGGCAATGAGATACCGCAACACTCAAATATTTTTTCTGTAGCCAAAGACCTTATATCCTCATACATATCATATTCTAGGTTGCTTTTTACTAAGATAAAAGAGCCTCCTCTATTGCAATTCTTCTTCTGTGAGTCCTTAATTTTTTTTCTTGCAAATGAATTTGCTCTTTTATATCCGTTTATTTGTAAATTATCTTCATTTCCAGTAGTGATAAAATGTTTTGTCAAGCATATTATGTCTGGGACAAGATTCTGTTCTTCATATAAAGCATTTAGTGCTATGGTAAATCGATCAAGTTTGCCTAGGGTTCCTGCTATATTTTGGTGAAATACACAAATTTGCCTATTCTCGAAAAAAACAATTACATCGTTTTTTGAAGACTTTATTTGTACTTTATCAGTTGTAGATACAGAGTGTGAAGCCTCTATAAACGTAGAATTGTTTTGTATTAAATCAAAAGGTACTGACCGAAATGATCTGCCTATATCCTTTACAAAATATTTTTCGTAGTCGATTGTATTAATTTTAATATTAATTCTTTGAACATGAAATAAATGTTTATAATAATTAGGATTATTACTGGTGTAAAGAAAGTTGCTGTTAGGATAAGAAAAAGTAACAGCCTCATGCACTTCCCTACCTAGTGGAACTTGAGATAAATATTACTACTCGACTCTTTATTATAATATTATTTTTAATAAAGAGTCGAGAAGCGTGTATATTCTCAAAGTCTTGTCCCATTGTTAGTAATTAGCTTAAAATGTATTTCTTCTTTCAGTAGACAAAAGTATACAGATAAAACTCAGGGGATTATTTTTTTTTAAATTCCGGTAGCAAACCGGTTACCGTTATGCCTACCTCTTTTCTACTCATTAAATTTGCCTACCGGTTATCAGCCGCCCGATTTTGTAAACGCACGCCTTAAATATGCAACATATTTTACCATTGCATACGACAACAGCGATAGCAAATGCTGTAACCCACATTTCACACTAAAGTGGGCTTTCTATAGAGCAACATTAAAACGGCTTTTAAAAATGGAGTGGGCTCTCATACGCGCACTTAGCTGCTGCGTTTCTTTACATTAGTAATGAAGAACATTTAAGCTTAATTGCAAGCATTTGCCTTAAAAAACTTTATAATTTATCGATGAAAATATTTTAGTTGATAAATTCTGAAATATAATTACCATTTTGTATACTATTTTCGGTTATCCATTTATTTTGAACTGCTGCTAACGTACGTGCTGAATACTAAGTGAGCCGTGTAGTGGCGGTGGTACCATATCCACTACCTATGGGGTCTCGTGGATATCGTAAGAGGCGACAGAGGGAAACTAACCAGAAGATGGGCAGCAGATTCTTCCCAATAACTCGAAATAAAAACTGCGGTTGCCGAACCGACACGTAACTCACCTATGAGGCAATCTATAGGGGAGGCCTATTTTCAATAGTGAACATTTTATAGGCTGTAACGGTAACGGTATTGAATTATTTGAACACAGTGCTAATGTTTTCTAATAGTTCTGTCATAATTATCGTCATTATTATTGGAAAATCAAAATTTTGGTGATGGATTGGCAATCGAATGAGTGTACCCTATTCTTTCCGGTCTAGTAGCTTAAAAACTTCTTTAATGCTAACTGCATTAAACGTGTTTCGGGGAGTTAACGTCACACTTTTTACACCCTACAAATTAATTGATTTTGTATACTCAATCGGAATTTGGATGAACGTGGTAACCTTATTAGTATGAAATTACTCTAAGCCTTATATGGACTGTTATTCTGATACCGTTGTAAAGATGAGAAGACATAATGTCAAAAAAGCTAAATCGATTTTTATGAAGACATGCTAATAAGTAGTCCTTTCAATGTAATTTTTCATCTTGAAACTTTCTTTCGTGATGATGTGTTTTACACATAAGGTTACAAAATTTTCAATTTTGTTTAATTACTTGATGTTTCTTGATGTCACGCTTACGGAATCGTTTATAATACACGTTTTAATTTTACCATGTTTCTTAAATATAAGTTTCTAATATTTACTCACATTATGACCATTTATAAGTAAACTGGCTCGCCTGATATTTTTTTCCATTATCTTTCACATTTTTCACTCCATAATTTTTTACAAAGTAATTATATGAAATTTATTTTAAATTGGACTCATTTTGGTCCATTTTAATATAACTTGACTATAGCTTCGCCTATTGGATTCAAGCGTAATGTAATAGTAAAATGACCTGAACCTATTAGGTGGTGCTGTTGTTGAAATACGACTACAGCACTTTCTAAGAGGTGTTTTTAAATTTTGTTTATGGCACTAAAACAACGTTTATTGTGAGTTGAACTCATTTTGGTCCATATTAATATAGTGTGTTAATAACTTGACTATAGCTCCGCCTATTCGAATCTACAGTATACATGTAGAATTGTCTTGACAAAAGAAATATAGTGTAAATATGACCTCAATTGGTCGGTCAAAGTTACACGATCAATTACAGACGCACCAACGATTATTAAAGGTTTATTTGTACTCGGGACACTTCAATTAAGCGAACACAATCATTATAACAAGTAGCTTGCTACAGTACCTTGCTTTTAAAATATGAACTATGTTCACTAAGTGTGAAAGAAAATGAAAAATAATTCTCAAAGAAAAAACAGAATTAACAGACCAATTTGCAAACAAAGCTAAAATTTCCACTGAGCGACTCGTTGTTTTCACATGTAAAACATTTCAATATTGCAGTATCTTCCCATTAGGTTGGTAACGTTATGTTAAATTGTGTTAAGTGGAATGGGAAAAATAAGAAAAAACTACTGATAATAAAGTTGCAGTCAACAAAATGAAATTCTTACTCATGTACTACATATTACTCGACATTTGCTTATTAGTTGCATTTCTTATATTTGATACTACGCTGCATTTACGGTTTTTGCAATAAAGAAAAGTAACATGCTTATGGGTCAAAAATCTCTTCTAATCAATATAAGCCATTGCTTGACTACTATCTCAAGTTATGGCACATGACAAGGATAGCACCATCTGGATGCTTGGTGGTCCAACACTGTGCAATTCCCCTGGTGTTGCAGTCTGGTCATTGACTTGCGTGTGTGGACTATGGGAAAGCCTTTGATTCCGTCGAAAGTTTGGCGGTGCAGCAGTCTCTTCAGCGGTGCCACGTTGGCTGTCGGTATATCGAAGTGATGAAGTGTTTATACAGTTGACCTAAGATGGCTATCCGAGTACAGAATCAGAGTACGAAACCCATCCAACTGCAGACAGGGTGACGTCATAACCCCGAAACTCTTAACCACTATCTCTTATCTCTCTGGATTTGCATCTATTAACTTGTAACTTGTAACTTGTCTAAATGGGGAATATAGTACACCGGAGTAATGTTTTGAGCTGACAATCTCCTCTAACTAGTACTGTCTACAATTTTATAGTTAAACTAGCTGTGTCCCGCGGTTTCACCCGCGTACATCAAGCGTCTGCGCCTCGCGAAATGCGAACTTCGAGATAGACATCACGAAGGACGGTTGCTGAATTAAAAAAGTTTTTTAAAGTGAAAAATGTTACATAAATTACATGGTTAACTTAATTGGTGGTAATGCATGGTACAGGTATTGATATATTCTTGAATACGAAGTGATTTATTTGGATATAAGGATTAATTAGTTTTATATTGGAACTATATTAGAATAATTATTTTCATTGTTATCTTTTAAACGTGCTACTTCAAAAATCATTTAACTCTAAAATTTATTATTTTTAAACTGTACAATCTTCTAAAACGACCTAAGTTAATGGAAGAGCGTTGCTCCCTGATACAGGCTCATTAGCTTAAAAGGGCGCTACGGTCACTAATATAATGTAATGTACCCATTGTTTTGAAATAAGTATTTATTATTCATTATTATTATTAATACCAAGGTACGAATAATGTGGCCTAGTTTGTATCGGCGTAACTATTGCATATTTTAACATGAAAAAGTAGTAATTGCGACATAACTGTAATAGTTAGACAAATGTTATCGCCGACTTTTGTGTAGATATTGATGTCCTCTATAAAACTGTTGTACATCACTTTGCTCTATTGTCAATATTTTCCGCAGCGTACTCGATATGAGGAATTTTCGGCGTTGCTATTGTATACTTTAACATGAAAAAGTAGTTATTGTGACATAACTGTAATAGTTAGACATGATATCGCGGACTTTTTTGTAGATATTGATGTCCTGTATAAAACTGTAGTACATCACTTTGCTCTATTGTCAATAGTTTCCGCAGCGTACTGGATACTATACTATAAGGATTTTTTTGCGTTACTAATTCATATTTTAACATGAAAAAGTAGTTATTGTGACATAACTGTAATAGTTAGACATGGTATCGCGGACTTTTTTGTAGATATTGATGTCCTGTATAAAACTGTAGTACATCACTTTGCTCTATTGTCAATAGTTTCCGCAGCGTACTGGTTACTATACTATAAGGATTTTTCGGCGTTACTAATTCGTATTTTAACATGAAAAAGTAGTTATTGTGATATAACTGTAATAGTTAGACTTTTTTGTAGATATTGATGTCTTCTATAAAACTGAAGTACATCACTTTGCTCTATTGTCAATAGTTTCCGCAGCGTACGCGATATAAGGAATTTTCGACGATACTATTGGATACTTTAACATGGAAAAATATTAATTGTGACATAACAGTTACACTTAGACATACGGTATCGGAGACTTTTTTGTAGATATTGATGTCTTGTATAAAACTGTATTACATCACTTTGCTCTATTGTCAATAGTATCGGCAGCGTACGCGATATAAGAATGTTTTTGTGGTATTTTTTCACAGCTTACTACGAACGTTAACGAAGTTTTCATAAGGATCCCTAACTTTTTTGAAAATATTCTGTCGCTTTTGTTCATCAGGGATAATGAAGAATTCTAACGGTGAAAGAATTTTTCAAATCGGTCCAGTAGTTTCGGAGCCTATTCAATTTAAACAAATAAACAAATCTTTCCTCTTTATAATATTATAATAATAAAGTGTAGATGAGTCAGATCTGGACTAGAAGAAGGCCAGTCTTTAGCTCTTTTGTAATCTGAAATATTACTCTCAAGATAGTTTCGAGTTATTAGTGGTTTATAATGGGTAGCAGAGTTTTGCTGGAAAGCGCAAGATATATTTTAAAATGTGTATCAATGAAAGGCTACACGATCTAAGACAGTCATTGCAGCTTTTGGGTATTGATTTACGGTATGTTCTGAGTAATTTTGGACATCTGGATTAAGGTCTTGATTAATTATTTACAATAGGGTCCTATAGGAAATCTAAATCCGCGATAACATTTTTGTTTAAATATAGGGTTTCGCCAAATTTTGGCTTTAACAGCGTTCACAGCACATCTGTCCCTAACAATACAGGGTCATTCCGATCTTTTAGTCTATGAAAGAGGAATTATTGGTGCATCGATTGACAGATCGGTATACAAATATACATAAATATACTAGCTTTTTAGGAATCTTAAGAATAAAAATAACTTGCGGCTCGAAACCCACTTTATGCAAACCTTATTGCTTTGGCAATTCTGTTTTCCTTAAGGCTCAAAAATCAATCGAATTTTCTTACATAATAAAGAGATTTCAAATCAAAGGACATCCTTCAGATTTTATCTGAAGGATGTACTTTGTCAGCAAATCTTTCAGCCAATCCTGATACCTTATCCTACTCTCATTTATCCTACATAGAATCGTTTAATAAAAGTAACATGATTCAATATACCTGGATTTTTTCAAGGAATACCATATTTAAAAAAAAATCGTGGTAGCTCAGGGCTAAGCGCTCATCATAAATGTCACAGTAAACGAGCAACACGACATCAATGAAATTGTTAATTGCAGTTTTAGAAGCTGATTTTTCACTTTCTCGTTAGTGAAGGAAAATATCGCGAGTAAACCTGCATGACTTCCTCATAAAATATTTTGAGGACATGCGAAATCCGCTAACACGTACTGGTGCTGCGCGTTAGACTTATTGCAGCATAACCCTCTCAGAAATTAAAGGAGGCCTGTGCCTAGCCGTAGTAACTATATTTTAGACTGTACCTTTAATTTACTTTACATGATACATAATTATTGCATAATTATTACAACCCTAAGCCCAAATATAAATATTAAATGTTTGATAAACTTCAAAACACAAAACATACAATACAGAAAGCGCTTAATTTTGAAACTAAACACAAGAAACTTCATAATCAAGTTTCGACGTACAGTGTTGATATAAGGAAAATTAAACATGGTGACTACGCATATACGCATATAATGCAATTTTAAGTGCTGATTTGCCACGTGCACGTTCTGAAATAAGAATAAAAAAAACAGTGCCAACATGCATTGGGACAGCGCGGCGGACATTTCCTTACCCTAAAACCCTCTCAGAAATGAGGGGAGGCCTGTGCCTAGCAGTGGGACGTATATAGGCTGTAACTTTACCGCGTATTAAGTGTACTTAACACAATTACAAAAATGCTTCTACTCATGTATTCATTTTGTTATTTACATTTACAGTATGTGCAGTGTTATTCACGGAGGTGCTAAATAAATTTAAGTAGCAAGAAAGAAGTAGAAGAGCCGTCTGCTAAAGGGCATCATGCTTGAGCCCACCACGAAAGTATTTTGTTGTTTTTAGAAATTTCTAAATTTTATTTAGAAATCCCTAAATATAACAAGTGACACAAACGTCCACCAGATAGAATTTATGTCATGGCGGCCATTCTCAACGGAGACTTTCCATCTGCACGGGACGGAGTTATAGTGCACGAGTGTTTACGCAAGCACAGGTGCACTCTTAATTCTCCCCTTCTCATAGTCCATAGGAATGCAATCCGACACGACTGGATATAGATTAAGATCAGTCGTAGGGCCAACGGGTTTACGAGCTGTTCGAGATTACTGCCAACTTCCTGACTCCAGACTGCTACTGATAATTTCTTGACAGAGAAACCCACTACATGAATTTGGCCCGACCCTGGATTTGAAAACAAGACCACATAATCAGCACTTTCGCTTACGACCACTAGGGCAACGAAACTGTCGAAAAATAAAAAAATAAGTAATAAAACATTGAAACAGAAACGTATTCTTATATTAGACCAAAATATTTCTATTATGTGGAGCGTGATCTTTGAAATGAAACTGTTGCTTCACATTCAAAGAAGAGCATTATCCCTTGTTAATTTAACGTATAGAAACTCCATATACAGTTAGTAACAAATCCCATGGGTTCGAAGTAATGGGGCCTGCCTACCGTAGTGCTGTTGTACAATGTAAGTCTCAAACTATGACGTAAGTATGAGGTAATTACATCTTATAAGGGCCGGGTTATTGGATATCCTTATAAATCAATTTTGGGAAGTTTGTTAGTTAGTAAGACATCATGATCAAATAAACTATTTTTATTTGAAGAGAAAATATTGTACAAAAACAAGGCACCAATGTCGAGGTACTTACAAAAAAAAATGTTTAAAAGCTTGTCAATGGTCCTTATTGGGCACTAGGGCTCTGAATAAGGTCCATAATTGAACTGCAAGATTTTAGGCGTTGTATACCAGAAAAATCACATCTTTAGAAAACAATGGCTTTAAACTACTGTTAAGTTCGTGGCTTTCGAATAATGAAACGGAAATTCATATAAATTAGTGCCGTGGCCCTTATAAAGTCTTAGGAAATGTATATAAGTTATAACTAATCTATTTTTTAGTTATAAATGAAACAAATTGTAGTTTTATGCTGATTTTTATTATCTCTAGTAAAGAAAATCACAAAATGTTACTAATCAGTCATTTTTTCAATCTTAGTTCTTGGACGTTACTAGGTATTACATTTCTGTAATCATAGTCGATTTTTTGTCACTAAAAGGATTTTTTTTAAATTGTTTCTTTCACAAAATAAGTAAGCTTGTTAACGTATTATTTTTGGTGTTGACGGCATGCCTATATTTGAAAACTTCTTAATTCTCTCTACCAATTCCTTTTCCTGTGTGTCGGTAAAAACAGCTTTTCTTCTCATCCTATTCACCACGCTTCCAGATTTTATGTGATTTTTCAACGTTCGCCGTGATATATTGTATTTTAAAGCTGCTGCACGCTCAGACATTTAATTGTTTTTTTTAATATCATCTAAAGCACCTTGAAGATCAGTTAAAGACCATCCTGAACCCCGTTTTCTTTTTTGCTAAGGTTCCATTTTTATCTTTACCGGAAACAATATACTTATATTATGTATGAACAATACTTATGTCAAAAGCTAGTGTTGATTTGCGTAAATAAAATCTTATAAAACTACGTAAAAACGAATGAGTAAAGGTGTTGCTAAGTTTAAAACTCGAAAGCGTCTGGATTTTTTTTTGCAATGTTAGTTGAAGTCCAAGGAAGGAAAGATGTCTAGACATGCGGCATTTTTGTGCGATAGCAATGGCCTACTGTGGCGACCCGTCGTTATCGCCGCACAAACTTGCCACTTGCCAGGCCAGCTGCTTATTTACACTTATATAAGTTATTTATGTAACTGATCATGCCTATTTTAAAACCTCGTACGCCTAATAAGATCCGGCCCTTATTTGGAGACAAAAAGCGGACCTTATCCTGAGAAAACCAAACAAAATCGAGATAAAGAAGCAATAATTTTGGTAACTTACCTCGTCAATCCACGTTCTGAAGGTATTTCAACATTACTGTTGCAGAATTATTACATAACGACCGGGTTTTATTACTAAAACAACGCAAAATTGAATCAGAATATTTTATAAATTGAGTCACGTCGACCGCCCCTGAGGTTACACAGAGCCACTGGAAAAAATGACCACCGCGAAAGCAATGAACGTCGGTGCGTTTATGTAATTGGTTACTGGGGAGTGGCCGCGCGATATCTGTTTTGGTTTAAGTATTAAGTGCGGGAAGTTTGAAAAGATGGACCTTATTTGGAAACGGCCCTTTTTAGGCGCACCTATAATAATAGAGTTAGGACTTATATAAGAATAACAAGGTGTACAATACTATTGTTTAATATTGAATATTAACCCGGCGGCACGGAAATAGAAAATTACTAGACGAACGTTGGGCTGGGTCATATTGATCCGACATAAAATTAAGATATTTCAAAATTTCTTTAAAAAATAACCATGACAATGTCATGTCTAAGGAAATAATAGGAGTAACTGCAAAAGGTATTAAAATGTTTTTTTTATAGAATTTGTGTGAAAAACGAGAGCACACAGTCCACCTGATAGTAAGTAAATGCAGTCCATTTTTGCAGCATATTATCAGTGCCAAAAAGCCTTCAGCATTCCAATTCAGACATGGCAGATACTTAATTATATTTTCGGTTCAGATTCGAACATTACGCCAAAGATATGCATTATCCCAAGCTGAACAATCTTTACCAACATAATGAAGCATTCGTACCTCACGATTGGAAGTACTGTCAAATCCGGTTACAGATACTCTTACTGCGGAAGTGCAAGACTGTCAAACCGTATTGACTTTGAATTGTAGACAGTATTTTTTTTAAACAGAAGTGACAAAAAAACTAACAGTCCACCTTATTGTAAGTGGCTACAGCAGTTCATGGACATCTGCAGCTAACTTCAAACAATGAAAGCTACAGATGTGTCGCCACCTCGAAGGAATAAGATGGAATTCCTCACAGCCTGTTATTATACTGGCTCTCTATACCCATCTGACTGGAAAAGCATGGTACCTACCCAGACTGACCATAGCCAAAAGAGAATCCTACCACTTGATAACATGAGCAAATAAGTACTTTAATTTAATCAAGAAAAAATTCTCAAGAAATACAGATATGTAAATCTTGCACAAGAAAATTTTATTAAAGAAGATTTTACGAATGGGAGAAAGGGATAAATACTCTCGCTTTAATTTAGTGTTATTTTATAAGAATATTACCTTTTTTAAATTTAAATGAAAAGGAGAAAAAAAAATATTCTGTTTTATATATTAGCATACTTATAATATGGTTTAATCTATCTTATGCATGCTAACAATATACTTATCTGTTGAATACTACTACATTTCTCGAACAATAACTTCCATTTATTTTAAATAGACTTTACAGAAAGTGGAAGAAAGAATGAAAATAATTTTATTTGTATTACTAACCATAGGAACATAATATTAATCTTTTGTATATCTGTATATAATTTAATTTTTTCTTCATATAAATTTGTTCAATACTTATATTTTTATTAAAGGAAAAAAGTGACAGTAGCAAGAAGGTATTAGAATAAAAACTTTGGAAAACAACAAAGCTTTTTTTTAATTATCATAAAAAAAAATCTATAATATATTTTCAAACATTTCTATGATTTACTTCTGTTTCAGGATTTATTCGTTCGTTATTTTCCAAACGAATAAGAAACCCAGCAGAACTTATCATTTTATTATAATAAAACATCAAAAAAGAAAGAGTAAACTCTGTCTCATGAAGAAATTAATATATCTATAAAGTCGAATTAAAATGCTCGTAATAACAATATTATTCCGAACATTTTTTATCACTCTGAAGTCATTTTCGGATTAATTTCGGCAACTTTTATGTATCATTTAATGCTTTTAATTTCTTTATTTTTCAATTTTAAAGAAAAAAATGTTAGTTAAAAAGAAAATCATATAAAATTAGTTGAGACTTCTTTCATTTCTTAAAATAAAATTAAAGGGTAATTAGTGGGGAATCTGTTGAAGTTTTGTCTTTAAATTGGGGTATTTGACATGAATTTTCGGGGAATTTGACAAATTGGTGTTGGCAACGCTGCCACGTTGCACCGAAATTTACCTACTAAGATTTATTTGCCGGCGACAAAGATTAGAGGCGGCAATCACTATAAAACTTGCAAGTAAGTTCTAATGGTTTTGACGTACATCTTTTTAAATTTAAAGTATTGGTCGGATTAAATACGGAAAGTCAATCAAAATAAAGTAAAATAATTATTTTTTAGATTAATTCTGATAGATTTGGAGGCAAAGGAGGATCATCCCAGATGCACTCATGATGGATGGCGCAAATATGCGTACGTTACAACATAAAATACAAGAAAATATAATAAACAGATCGTTAGCAATTCGTCGCAAATATCTGGTACGATTTCCCGATGATGTTAATTTTAAAAATCCTATATAACAACAACGGTTGCCACGATACCACAGATACGACGCTTTGCTAGAGTGAAACCTTACTCTCGATTCGGCCAGTGTTTTATAATCGTGCCTACACGGCCAATCCTTATATACGACCGTCCTCGGGCGTGTATCTTTATGAATTCCTGTAACAAACACTATTAATCACCACTACTTCCGCTCGTCTATCCTGACATGAATAGGTTTACTGTCCCTATATTTTGACATTCACACACACATACGCAAGGCAATTACGTTTGACCACATGCAAACTAACACTAGCTAAGGCGTTCTTTTGACCAGCCATCATCTCATATGACAACATGGACCGGACAAATGGCTCTTTCCACTAAGCACACACAGACATACAGCTCTTTGTACTACTGGCACGGCACTATTAGCATCGATAGAAGATATACGCTTTAACAACACATACCCTCTTGTAAATCTACTAACATCCTCAATCATACAATAATCGAAAGCGTGCGTCCCTTCGACTACGCATGGACCGGACAGTACGTTTCTCTCAAGCCACCACATACAACTGTAAACTAGTATATCCCTACGACCAACCGCTCGGGTCTGGCCCGGAAGATACTGTTATCTGTACTCTGTTCAACCAACCTGACTGGACCGGACGGGTGCGTCCCTTCGACCAGTGTAACTCCACAATTCATAAGCCTGGACCGGACGAATGTGTCCTTTCAACCAGCCGCGCGCGGCATGGCTCGGTACGGCATTGTCCCTTCAACCAACTTCACCCAAATCCAACCCTCAACATCAAACATTCATAAGCCTGGACTAGACGAATGTGTCCTTTTAACCAGCCGCACGCGGCATGGCCCGGTACAACATTGTCCTTTCGACTAGCTTCATACAAAGCCAACTCTCAACATCAAACACCAATTCTGTCGACCACACAATATTCAGAGCAAAACTGATCAAATCATTAACACATTAGAACACAAAAAGGCCACTCATTCTCTCAATTCATAGTATGTTAAAGTTAAAGATTTCCCCGGTACATCGCTAAACATTTCGAACTTTAAAATGTACCCCATTCAAATAATATTTCGCATGAACATAAAACTGAGATAACAAATCCAGTAATAACTTTATCAGGCATGATTGTTTTAGGAATTTACTCGAAGAGGGATCATAAGCGAAGACCAGTTTCAGACGCTGTTTCTTTTATTCTGGTTTCTTTACTAAGAGACATGCCATTTTAGTAAACTTAAGCTCGGTAAGACAGTTAGCTGCATGATCTTTTAAAGCTATTATTAATGGTATTAATAAATCAAATCATTTTCTATCGAAGCGTTTATTTTTTTGCAATAATTTTTACTACATTACACCATCCCTCTATATGCGAGTTTGGATGGTCTGGATTAAAATGCAAAATTGTGTTGAATTTTTACTCACGGTTGACATATACGGCATTACCAATACTCGTGATAAAACGCCTCCTTTACGTCCACACATGTACCTACGCATACATGCTCGTCGGTTAAGGGTACTTAAAAAACATACTTTGTATAATAATAATTACGGAGTAATAACACTTTCATTCACTGTTTCCGCCAAGTTTTCATTTAAAAAAAAATCATTATGTAGAGTGTGCCAAGACAGAGAAATCAATTAAGTTATCTATTTGATTACACACAGTGATCACGATGCCGCAATGACTAGCAACATACTGTTACTCTATCTTCATCACTTCTTGTGAACGATCTACTGTAGAGACAACGACTATCAGATCGTTCCAAGTCAACCAACAGTAGTCTCTACGAGACAAAGGCCTTCCACCACAACATCATATGTTAATCGCTCCTGAATGGCAAACAAGTAAATTGTAGTTGCAACTACACACCTATTCGTGCAATGCGACCAAATAGTAATAACAAGTGACTAAGAGTATGAACGCTTGAAAATACCTCCGGCAACTTCTTCAATACTTAATTCTACTTCAACTACATCAAGTCAAAGTAAACTTAACATTACAAAATAAAATGTCCAAGAGCCATTACCTTTTTAATCGTTCGTTACGCAACAAATGTATACTACACTTCATTTTATTTTTACGAGCACTCATCTCTATGTTCAGTCATCCCCGTTACATCTCAACGACGACTTAACCAAACCTCTACCAACCACCACACGTGCACCGCACCCACTCTTTGAGCTACAGCTACGGTATGAATGTTGAGATAGTCATAACACGAAATAAAATGAAGTAAGCAACTCTACAATTTTACAGGGTCATTAAACACCCAAATAGACTCCGATTAGTCAATTGAAATAAGCTTGCCTTTTAGGCGTTTCTCTCAACCAATTAAAAAGTTAACCACTTGTTACTACAAAATATTTTTTTCAAAGCAATATTTAAGACAAATTTACTTCCCTCATGCATCAAATGTTGGCCGGCAGCAGCGTTAAAAAAACCGCCCGCGCCGTCCCACGCCGACGGCATTCTTCCATTCAAAAGCGATCCGCACGGCACCACGCCTTCATCACATTATTCAAAGATTATATGTGGGCGATAACTTTATCCCACTTCTGGTGTAGGCGAAAGAGGATCATCCCAAATGCACTCATGATGGATGGCACAAATATGCGTACGTTACAACACAAAGTACAAGAAAATAGAATAAACAGATCGTTAGCAATTCGTCGCAAATATCTAGTACGCTTTCCCGATGATCTTAATTTCAAAATTCCTATATAACAACAACGGTTGCCACGATACCACAAATACGACGCTTTGCTAGAGTGAAACCTTAATCTCGATTCGGCCATTATTTTATAGTCGTGCCTACAGATTAATTAACTGTTGATCATATTTGCAATTTATTTTAACTATTAAATTATTCAGTACCATATCACTTCTACATTCTTGTACAAAATGAAAGATCGATGAACTAGTGTTTATAATTGTGTAAGTGGTACGTTTATTAATTTTAAATTCATTTTTGTAGACATTTGACTGTGTAATTTTATTAAAAAATGACAACCATAACTTCTAAATTCCATATAAAACTAGTCGTAGAGATAACTAAACTTATAAATAAAATAAACGTTGGCAATGTCGTAACGGTTTAACGATCTGTGGGAATGATCAAAGTGCATACCGCCAGGACGTTACGACGCACGAGGCATTTGTTTTGGCGGGATTGATTATTAATTTTAGTTTTGGAGACAGTTCCGTGTTGACCATCACGTGCGCGTGAGCGACAGTTCAATCGTTTTGTTTATTAAATTCTTGTTGTTATTACTTGTTTTTATTATTCTTATTGTTACGTTTTGTGTTTTTTGTTTTTATTATTAATGCCTAAAAAATAAAAGTAGTAAAGATAAAGTAGTAAAGACTGAATGAAAAGAGAAACATAGCTTAACTTAATTTAAAAAAAAAACTTTGAAAAAACTTAAATTTTACAATATCAGCATTATATTAACGCGATGCATTAATACATAATAATTTTTATATATTTTATTAGTTTCTTAGAGGCCGAAACACCTTAAAGACATTTGTTTTGTTTTGGAACAAAAAGGATAAATATAATTAAAATTACAAAAATGTTGCCCTAAACCAATCTTTGTATGGTCCACTGTATCGGAAAACATATTTATCACTTCGAATCTTATTATTTTGATGCGTATTTGTTCAGAAAATGACAAAAATAAAAGTTATCCCCATTTCGTTTTTCTTCACTGTAATGGTCTGAATAAATTTGATAAATCTCCAACATAGAACGAAACTAGTTTATATTCGATAGCCATTGGAAAGCTGACAATAAACTAAAATATTTGCCCGCGCAATGTTTGGGAGTTCCTTATAAGTTTTTCCATCAGTATCGGTAAATAATAATCGCTTGCATAGTTCTAATTTCATCAAATTAAATTTTTATAACGTTATACTATTTCAGTGCGATCACTAACAACACATTATCATCATCATTATTACAGCGTTTCACAAGTCCACTGCTGAACATAAGCCTCCCCCAAGGAACGCTACAAAGCACGGTCCTGAGCCACTTGCATCCATCGACTTCCTGCATGTCTTACCAGGTCGTCACTCCATCTAGTAGGGGTCGCCCTAAACTTTGCCTACCGGTAAGAGGCTGCCACTCGAGAAATTTTTTTCCCCATCGGTTGTCGGTTCTTCGAGCTATATGGCCGGCCCATTGCCAATTCAGCTTACTAATCCGTTGGGCTATGTTGGTCACTCTAGTTCTACTGCGGCTATGCTCATTTCTAAGTTTATCACGCAGAGAAACCCTGAGCATAGCCCTCTCCATAGCTCGCTGAGCAACCTTGAGCTTCCTCATATTGCCAGCAGTGAAAAACCACGTCTCAGTTCTATATGTCATCACTGGCAACACGCACTGGTTGTACAATTTAGTTTTGAGGTATGCCTGACGAGAAGATTGTTCGTAATCTCCCGAACGCTGCCCAGCCGAGTTGAATCCGTCGATTAACCTCTTGGTCGAAGTTGGACTTACCTTGTCGGACTATTTGTCCCAGATAAACATATTCGTCAACAACTTCGAGCTTAGTGCTCCCAACAACTACCGGCATAGGTGTGACATGGACATTAAACATAATCTTTGTTTTGTCCATGTTCATCTTAATACCTATCCGTTGGGAGACACTATTGAGGTCGTTGAGCATAGTGCTGTAGGTCGTCTAGCGATTCTGCCATAAGGACTATATCGTCGGCAAATCGAAGGTGAGTGATGTACTCGCCATTGACGTTAATACCGTATCCTTTCCAGTCCAGTAGCTTGAAAACGTCTTCCAATGCAGCGGTGAAGAGTTTCGGGGATATTACGTCTTACACCTCTCTGCAGTTGGATAGGTTTCGTACTCTGGTTCTGTACTCGAGAAGCAATTGTAGCCCTACTGTACAAACACTTCGGTACCTCGATATCCCGACAGTCCACTTGACACCGCTGAAGGGACTGCAGCACCGCCCAAATTTCGACGGAATCAAAGGCTTTCTCATAGTCCACATACACAAGGCCCATAGAACCTCTCAATCTCACTCAAAATCTAAGGTGTCACGGAAACGATGCTGCCACATTCTGTCTTCAGCTTCGACAGTTGGCTCTTTCTGGCAGACAGATCTCTGGCAAAGACTTTGGAGCCCTGGTTCCACTCGATCGCTTCTTCAATACGAGCTGTATTGAAGTTGCGCAAGTCCCGCCGCATGCATTTGGAGATCTGTCTGTTCAGTTGCCTGTATGCTGTCATATCTACTGAAGACTGCAGCTTCATCTCCCGTCTAACAACCATGAGATAAAGAGTGTGATCAGAGAGTTTTTGTGTTCTTCTGCGACGGGTCTTACAGAACTTAGCTCCGACCACATGGACAGTTTCCACAAGCGTGGCATTCATATCGTCCACTTCATTGCAATCTTCTAGGCACTTAAAACGATTTTGTAACTCGAGCTGAAAGTTTTCGGGACTTTGAATTATAGCACGAGAGGGACGGAGCGTTGACTTCATTAGACAAGACCTAACGTTTTCCAACTTTATACTTAGGTTCAATGTGCCTCTCAACATTCGGTGATCGCTGCCAGTTTTCACCCTCGCAATCACTGAGATATCACTGTACATTTGTCGTCTGGTCGTCATAATGAAGTCAATCTCATTTTTTGTCGAACCGTCGGGGCTCGACCAGGTCCACTTTCTGTGGGGCCGCTTTTGTAAGAAAGAGTTCATCATGAAGATTCCCTCTTTCTCCATAAAGTCGGCCAGCTGCTGGCCCCTTGGGTTCCGTTACCCTATTTCGAATTTCCCTACTTTCAGCTCATCGCATTCTCTTGTGCCTAGTTTTGCGTTGATGTCTCCCATTAACACCGTATAGTGGGTTTTGGAGGAATGCATGGCTGTAGAGATATCCTCATACATTTCCTCCACCTCCTGATCGAGGTGTGCCGAGGTCGGTGCGTAAACCTGTATGACTTTCAGCGAATACCGTTTGGTGATTCTGAGTATAAGGTACGCAATCCTCGTCGACACACTCCCAATCTTTACAGCGTTGTTAACGAGAGACTTGTGGACCTCCTTGGGACAGATGGTCGCCCTCCCGGTGATAGGATAAGTTGCCGGATTCAAGGATTACCGTGTCCTCCCCCTCTCTTCGGACCTCGGATAGTCCTATTATATTCCAGCGTAATTTATCTATCTCTTCTTCCAGCTCTAGGATCTTCTCGTCAGGTCCTCAGCGTGCGTTATATGTTGCCAGGTCGAGTCGTCGTAGGTGGAAACCGAACCTTCACCGGAGATCCTTAGCACCCCCTGCCCCGCCGTTACCATGGTCGCCATCGTAGCCAGGAATATCGGGGCCGCCGGGGACTGAGGGCTCGTTGCTCATGGGGGTATATTGCCATATTTGCCACGCTTTGTGAGCGGGTTCGCAACCGCAGTTTTTTTATTGCTTTTTGCTTTTATCAGAAAGATGCTGCTGCCCATCTTCTGTATCAGTTTCCCTTTGTCGCCTCTTACGACACCCACGGGAAGATATGGGGTAGTGGGTATTCTTACCCGCCACTACACGGGGTTTGAAATTTTACAGGCTAA
Organism: Parnassius orleans; assembly: GCA_029286625.1. Lineage (NCBI taxonomy): Eukaryota > Metazoa > Arthropoda > Insecta > Lepidoptera > Papilionidae > Parnassius > Parnassius orleans. Next base: position 271,081 of record JAGSMP010000669.1, read on the forward strand.
AAAATAACACGAAAATTATACGTAATTACAATTTCATAGTTGGGCTTTGGGTGACTTTTATATTAGGTCTTTATATATGAAATTAGCGTTTTGTCGTACTGACCACTTTGATCTGAAATATCTCCTCTTTGGTTGAGAATTACAAATTCAAATTTATAAATTAAATTTAGTTAGTACGTTTGAGTTTTGAAAACAGTCATTCATTTGTTTTTTCCTCATTATTTTATTCTTTGGCGTCGCTTATTACCGCACAATGGAAAACATGAAATATCGGTATATTTACGAGTACGAGTTCTACCGTGGCACCAGTGCTGCAGAAACAGCTCGTAGGGTTAATGATGTGTACGGCACTGTTGTCGCAAAAGAAAGCATAGTACGCTTTTGGTTTCAACGTTTTCGTTCTGGAAATTTCGACCTTCAGAACCAACCCCGTGGACGGCCGGAGACCAAGGTGGATAATAAAGAATTAAAGGCTATTGTGGAAGCGGATCCGTCACAAAGCACTTCAGACATAGCTGCAGGCTTCAGTGTAAGTGACAAAACTGTATTAATCCACTTGAAGCAAATCAGGAAAGTAAAAATCTGTAACAATGGGTACCTCATGAATTGAGTGAATCGAACTTGCAAACACGCGTCCACTGCTGTGTTACTTTGCTCAACTGACACAATAATGAAGGGATTTTAAATCGAATCATTACTTGTGATGAAAAGTGGATACTGAACGATAATCGGAAGCACTCGTCGCAACGGCTGAACCCTGGAGATCCAGCAAAATCCTGCCAAATTAAAAAAATTACTTGTGAGTATTTGGTGGACTAGCGCCGGTGTAGTTCACTACAGCTTTCTAAAATCTGACCAAACGATTACGGCAGATATCTATTGTGAGCAACTGCAAACCATGAGGGAAGAACTAGCTGCTAAATAACCGAGATTGGTCAATCGCTCTAGGCCACTGCTGCTTCACGACAACGCAAGACCACACACTGCACAACAAACAACCACTAAGTTATGTGAGCTACAATTGGAATATCTGCGCCGTATTCACCGTACTCCCCGGACCTTGCTCCAACAGATTACCATTTTTTCCGGAATTTGGATAACTTCTTACAAGGAAAAAAATTCAACTGCGATGTGGCAGTCCAAACCGCCTTCAAAGAATTTATTGATTCTCGCCCCCATGGTTTTTTTTAGTAAAGGGATCAATGAGCTACCTATGAGATGGCGAAAGTGCATATATAACAATGGTGTATACTTTGATTAATTGAATATATTTTACAAAAAAAATATTACTTTATATTCCTCCCGTAAAAAACGCCAATTTCATATGTAAGGACCTAATACTAAGAAATGCAAAGAAAACTCGCAGCACAGAAATATTTACAACACAAATAAATAATAAAATATTCGTTAAAATTTGTATCCAGATTTTCTTAAACTTCTTCATCTATTCGTAAATAATTCACAATGGTCCTCTACCACAGAATAGAGGGCTTATCATTATAAGAAATGGGGTGCGTTTTGTATCGCCACTAACACACAGCGTTTATATACTTCTATATGCTTACATAAATTTGTTGGCATTCGAAAATATGGGAGTATCAAAAGGCATTGTGTAAGAAGGTTATGCTATGAAAACATTATGAAACATTCATCAATTTCTGAATTTGAATTTCAAATTAGTACATTGTGAATAGACACAAAAGGCTTTGAAATCAAGACAAGTGTTCGCAGGCTACAAAATGTACGTATATATAACTAAAGTTTATCTGCATTTACAAACAATATTTTACTTAGTAATGGTAAAATTACCAACTGTGTGTTGCACCACGCCTCCGCTGTGTAGATAAATAGCGCTAACATTTTCTTAAATTTATATGTTAGTAATATTAGTTATTATAACTATAATGTAAAATATTTAGTATGAGGATGTTTGAGTCTTATCTATACTTTTATAATAATAATAATAATAAATATAAATGCTGATTTACCACATGCTCAGGGCCGAAGAAAAACATCGTGAGGAAACCTGCATGTCTGAGAAATAAGAAATAAAAAATATTTTAAAGACATGTGAAGTTTGACAACACGAATCGGGGCAGCGCAGCGGACATTTCCTTTCCGTAACACCATCACAGCAATGAGATGAGCCCTGTGCCCAGCAGTGGAACGTATATAGACTGTAACCTTAACTTTAACTTTTAACCATAAAAATAACAGAAAAAAAGATAAACAAGTGTATTAAAACAGTTGTACAATGTGTGAACTTATCGCTTAAAGCAATTTCTTGCAGGCAACCTTTGGATGGACAGAATCTTAAAATACGTAAAGACGGAGGTACACACAAAAAATAAATAAGTAAGTTATAAAATTAAACAATTAACTGAAAATGTGTCAAAAAAGGCACGTACGGCGATTCACAACACTGTGTTAGTCCCTAACTTAACCCTTTCGCTGTCCCTTGCAATACATATAGGTAATTGCTATATTTATATATTGCTGGTATCGTCTTGCTATTGTGTCTGAAACTCGGACAGTGAAAGAGTTTATGTATGTTGGTGAAAGTTGGGTGTGGCAGGAAGAGCACGAGAGTAGAATAAATGCTGTAGAAATGCGGTCACTAAAGAGTATGTTAGGGCTGAATCTGACAGGGTGAGAAATTGTATGATAGGAGAAAAGTGTGGTTTGCAAGAAGATGTATTGACCAGCATTAAGAAAGGAATGCTTCGGTAGTTTGGTCATGTAGAAATAATGAACGAGGAAAGAGTGATAAAGCAAATTTATGTTGCAGATTTGCTGTGCCCCGCGGTTTCACCCGCGTATATCACTCGTCTGAGCCGCGTGACATGACTTCTTTTTTATAGGAGTGGGGGCAAACTAGCATACGGCTTACCTGATGGTCAGTGACTACGCCGCCCATGAACAACTGCAACACCAGGGGAATTGCAGGTGCGTTGCCGGCCTTTTAAAAAGGAGTAGGCTCTTTTCTTGAAGTTCATATCGGTTCGGAAAAATCGCTGGTGGTAATCAATTCCACAAGGAAGTTGTCCGCGGAAAAAAACATCTTCTAAATCGCAAAGTGGTGGACCGCCAATCATCCAGATGGTATGGATGGTATCGCGAGTTTTGTCGCGATATGTGATGGTGAAATTGAGCGGCTGGAAATAGTCCGAACAATTCCTCAGAGCACTCCCCGTGGTAGATGCGATAAAATACGCAAAGAGATGCAACATCTCTACACAGTGCCAGTGAGTTAAGCCGATCGGAAAGACCGCTCTGCGCTGGATGCGGTCAAGTGGAAGGAGCTGGCACTGGGGAGCCCCTGCCCAGAGATGGGAACAGTATTCCATGTAAGGCCGAACCTGCGCCTTGTAAGTGTGCCGGCATGAAGTACTGTCCCGCTCTGCTGAGCACGCCAAGCTTTTTAGAGGCCTATTTGGCCTTCTCTTCCAAGTGACCACGAAACTAAACGTCACTCGATATGTCAACGCCGAGGATTCCGATACTGGCTGATCCAACAAAGGGAGTGCCTTGAAACTGAGGAGATACGATAAAGGGATTCTTTTAGCGGTAAACGCGCAAACTTGTGTCTTCTGGGGATTAAACTGGACTCGATTTAGTCTCCCCCAATCCGAGACTTTGTTCAGCAAAGACTCGATTTCAGACAAAAGTTTGTTTGGGTACTAGGCTACATTTTCCAGAGAAATATTGGCACAGCCGGTGTGTAGAGCATCACCATTGCTGTCATCCGCATAGCAATTAATGTTACCCGTTTGCAACATTTCATTGCTATGCAGAAGAAACAGCGTTGGTGATAGCACGCAGCCTTGTGGAACACCAGCGTTAATAGGCTTGTAATCGGAGCATGCACCATCTACTACGACCTTGATGCTCCGATAAGCCAGAAAACTGGTGATCCAATTGCACAATTTCTCGGGAAGCCCATAGGAAGGAAGCTTCGAAAGAAGCGCTTTGTTCCAGACCCGATCGAAGACCTTAGCTATGTCGAAACCAACGGCCAATGCCTCCCTTGGACTCGATCGCCTGCACCCATCTGTGTGTTAGGTAAGCAAGAAGATCACCTGCTAAGCGACCCCTACGAAAACTGTACTGGCGGTCACTAATCAGCTGGTGCTCTTCAAGGTACCGCATGAGCTGGCAGTTAATAATGAACTCCATTATTTTCGAGAACAAGGAGGTGATAGCGATAAGCCTGTAGTTGGACGGATCAGAGCGGTTACCTTTTTTAGGGATCGGGTGCACAAAACCTATCTTCTATGAATTCGGGACAACGCCTAAGGAGAAGGAGTACCGGAAAATACGCGTTAGAACCAGTGCCAACTCTGGAGCACACGTCATCAGCACAATTGACGGGATTCCGTCAGGCCCACTCGACTTGTGTATGTCCAGGGAGAGGTTCGCACTGTGTGAATCGCACATCAGGCATAGAGCACTTACACTGCGGGATGTTCGGCGGTGTGTTCCCCTCGTCATCAAAAGTAGAGTTAGACGCAAAAAGGGAGCTTAAAAGATCGGCTTTCTCTTTTGCGGCGTGGGCCAGTGAGTCGTCCTCCCTGTGGCTGGCTGTGTGGTGTGGTGGGATGGCTTACAGAAATTCCCTTGGACAGCCTTGGCGAGAGAACAGAATGCACGGGTACCCGAAGGAAGGCGAACTAGTTTCTCACCAATTCTGCCCACGTGCAATGGCAATAACTCTTTTGAAGAACCTAGAGGCGAAGTTATACTTCTTTTAAGCATGCTGGTGTTTACATCCCATTAGTTTACATCTGGTAATGCAGTCTTACAGGAGCGACCAAACCAAGGCTGAGATCTGCCTCCGATGGGTACCACAGATGATGGAATAAATAGTTTCATTCCCTGTAGCACCACATCAGTGACAGAGTCAGCAACAGCGCTCTGAGCATCCGGCGAGGAGCAAATCCGTCCCCATGGGTAGGATGCAAAGAAAGACCGCATTCCGTCCCAATCCGCCGACCTGTAATGACAAACACGATATCCGTCCAGATGAGAGGTCAGCAGAAGGTCCAACAGGGAAGGTGTATGATCCTCCACATCTGGAAAACGCGTAGGCGAAGTAACCAGTTGTGTCAGACCATATGCCAAGGCAAAGTCATAAACAGATCTCCCTGCATGATCGGTTACACGTGAACCGAGCCATTCGGCGTGGTGGGCGTTAAATCGCCTAGTATCACGATCTCTACGGATGGGACCTGTTGTAGCAAGAAATCTGTAGCCATTTGGACGTGGTCGATGAATCGGTCTGTGTCGGCATTACCGCTATGGGACCTATATAGGCACCTGTAGACGCGGGGATGGTTGTCGCTGTCTACGCGCAGCCAAAGGATGGACAGGACCTTAAAGACTGCCGAGGCGTCGAGAACAGATATCCTCTCCGACGTATACGCAAACTCCAGCCCGGGGCACAAAGAAGTGTTCTAATTTGTACCCGGGGTAGGACAGGTACAAAGTATCAGCCGGAGAGGACACCTGCGTCTCGGTCAAAATGAGCAAGGCCGGCTTCGCCGTCTCTAGAAGGTAGTGAACGGCGTTAAGGTTCGAGTGTAGTCCCCTGATGTTGCAAAAGTCCACGGATAGCGTGGCAGGGGTCACCATGGTTTTATCGCTCTGTTTGCCCCGTACAGTTAGTATGGAGCGGGATTTGCCCCCCCCCCCCCCAGAATACGCGGGGCAGCCTGAACACCCACGCTCAGGAAGAAGATTGTAGCTTGACCGTGGATGTTCAGTGAGGTATTCTCCATTACAAGGGGTGCTAGTACCCTCCTGGTGTAGTCCTTTCTTTTTAAATTCCACTACCACGTTATGGGGGAGGTGGGGAGTTGGGCCTCCGGCCACCTGCACTAACCAAGCGAAACGCAGAAGCGAAGCTTCTTCTTTACTTTGGTATTCTGTTAGGTCGTGGTACTGCCCCGGTTCGTGCCGGCCCATCCATGCTACAGCAGAAGCTGCAGCGTGGCTCTACCACTTCTTTTAATAAAATACTATTTTTAATAAAACTATATTTTGTATTAAATTATCGTAAATATATTAAGAGGCCAAAGTTAATAAATTTATTTCTTTAAATATTTCTCTAAGGGATTCCTTGGGACCTAGGTTATAAATTCCTCTCATGGCTGTCTTTTGCAAAACAAAGATAGTTTCAATGTCAGTCGTATTACCCTATAACAAAATTCCATATGATTTTATGCTATTGAAATAACTAAAATAAACTATTTTAGCTATTTCAATACTTGCAAGGCATCTTATCTTTTTTACAGCATATGCAGCAGAACTAAGTTTGCTAGCTAGTTTAGATATATGAGGGCCCCATTGAAGCTTTGCGTCAACTGTAATTCCGAGAAAAACAGTGGTTTCAACAAGGCCCAGCTCCTCCGCATTTAAAAGCACATTGGTATTCACCTACTTAACATTAGGTGTAGTGAATTTCATGCATTTCGTTTTATTAACGTTCAAAATCAAATTATTAACGTTAAACCAGTGTATTACTTTTAGTATAGCATTATTCACTTCATCATATTTCAATAATTGCCTTTTTAGTCGGAAAATCAACGAAGTATCGTCAGCAAATAATACTTTATCATGGTTATTCCCTACCAAGTAATATAAGTTATAAACTAATAACAGAAAGGGACCAACAACTGAGTCCTGAGGAACACCCATAGATACTACCGATCCGGAAGAAATACATCCATTAATAACAACTGTTTGCATTCTGTTATTTAGATATGACATAATAAATTTAAGCGCTATGTTTTTTACACCATAATGATGTAGCTTCCTGATTAATGTGTCATGTTGAATACAGTCGAAAGCCTTGGAAACATCAGAAAATAGACCCAAAGCATCTTCTGAATTTTCCTATGCACAGAGAATACGTTTGATTAGTCAACACCGGCATCAGTTGTCGAGCGACCCCTTGTAAATCCAAACTGATTGTTATGGAATAATTTATTTAAATTACATCATATCAATAATCTACATGATGCTATCGCTAAAGTAAACCATAATTTGAAAGCCATTTATGACTGGTCATCGCGGTTTGGCATTTCTGTCAATCCATCTAAATGTCAAGCAATGCTTGTTGGGAGCTCAAGAATGCTGGCAAAAATGGACGTTAGTTGCTTGCCACCCGTATTTTATAATGATAATTTGATCTCATTCTCTGACTGGGTAAAAAACTTGGGTTTATGCATGGACAAAACATTGAACTGGAAAAAATAAGTCACTGAGGTCAGTCGTAAAGTCACTGCTGCCTTAAGATCGCTCTACCGTTAAAAGTACTTTCTCCCATACAAAACTAAGCAAATACTTGTTCAAACACTCATCTTGCCTGTCATTGATTATGCAGATGTTTGTTACTCAGACTTGAACCAAAATCTTCTCAATAAGCTTGATCGCCTTCTTAATAACTGCATCAGGTTTATTTTCGGCCTTATAAAATATCACCATAATAACTCTCAATTTCGTATTCGCCTTAAATGGCTTACTATCCGAGAAAGGCGCACTACCAGAATATTGTCTGTTCTCTACTCCATTTTAAATGATTTTTCCTCCCTTTCCTACCTTAAAGAAAAATTTCAATACCTTTCCTCCAACTACGACAAGATACTTCGCTCTTCGACTTATCTGAAGATTTCAGTTCCACTCCATTTTACTGGCTTTATCGGCAATTATTTTACTGTTCAGGCTACACTACTCTGGAACTCTTTACCTGAAGACATTAGACAAGCACCAAACAAGATAGCCTTCAATATATTGGTCCGGTAACGTCTCAAAAACAATGTCGTCAGCATAATACCAATACTGCTAACTTTATCCAGACATATTATGTATGTATGTATGTATATATTTATGTGTGTGTATATGTATTTATGTATATGTATATGTATATAATATGTATTAGGGATAATTGTTATATATGGATTATTATGTATTTGTTTGTATTCATATGCGTTTGTGTAATGTATAAACCTTATTTATACATTACATTTTATATATATATATATATATATATATATATATATATATATATATATATATATATATATATATATATATTATATTTAGTTATTAATTTTACTGAGCGTTGGCAGTACAGAAATAGGTCTAAAATTAATGGGGACCAATGTATTTTTCATTAAATCAGGAAACACACCAGATTCGATACTAGCATTGAAAATGATAGCAAGTTGGGGTGCGATCGCATCTATTATAGACGCAATAACTTTAACAGAAATCCCCCATAGATCTGCTGTTTTCTTAATATTAATAGTTTTGAAATATTTTATTATATCACCTGATAATATTCTATGAAATGCATATTCTTTTTTACAGACATTTACATTTTGTTTGAGTAATGACTCGGCGACAGCAGGGGAGGAATTGAGTGACTTTGAAGTCAAGATCGGCATTTCGGTAAAATATTGTTCAAAAGCCGTTGCAACGTCTTCATCTAATTTTGTCAAATTATTGTAAAAATTTAATTGAAATTTGAGTTGTGTAGTTTCATTGAGCCATTTTCACTATTGATTATACTCTAAGTCATTTTAATTTTATTAGAGGCATTCTTAATTTTGTTTCTTAAAAATAAAGACTTGGCTGCACAACACATTCTTTTAAATATTTTGGAATTTTTTTTTACATATTCGAAAGGAATACATTAGTCGATAACTTAAAAAGAGACAATGAAAAGTTGAATCTGGCAGTAGGCAAATTGATGCACCGGCTCCACCTAGTTGAACAAAATATGAGAGACAGAAACATCGAAATAAATTTCATTACGAAACACAGACACGAGAACTTGACCAATGTTGTTGAAGAACTCATTAAAACTGTAGATGTTCCAGTATCTGCTGAGAAGACTATTCATGTAACGCCGGTTTCTAAGCTGAGCAAAGACAGCAATCGGCCACGTGCAGTGATAGTGAAGCTGCGTTCACGCAGACAACGTGATTCTATTCTTGCTTCGGTATCTGCGTTTAACAAAAAGAATAACAAGGATAAACTAAGCTCTCAACACCTCGGCCTCGCAGGCAGTACCAATCCAGTCTTTGTCTTTTAACATCTATCTCCAACAAACAAGTCTTTGCATGCTGCCCCACGAATTAAAGCCAAGGAATGCAAATATAAGTTCACTTGGGTGCGAAATGGCCGAATCTTTGTACGGAAGGATGAATTCAGCGAGGCATTATTAATTCGTAACATGGACAGTGTAGCGTCAATTAAATAATTAGGTTAAAGATTAGCGAGTGTTATAATGTTTAATTATAAAATTCAATATATATTATCCAAATATCCGTGGCATTCGAACGAAAACTAATGAAGTGTACAAAAACATATTAGTAAATAGTTATAAGATAATTATCTTTACTGAAACATGGCTAAATGCAAGTATATCAGACAGTGAATTCATTGACTCTAGATATGTTGTATACTGCAGGGATCGCAAGCGCTTCAAGCTCCAAGAAATATGGTGGCAGAGTATTAATAGCAGTATCCCGTGAAATACCTTCTATGCGAATGTCTAACTGGGAAACTGATTGTGAAGACCTTTAGGTTAACATTGGATTCACAATAAATGGCTCATATTTCACTATTTCCATCTGTGCAGTATACTTACCGTCGCCACCCATATTGGAGCAATAAATGGTTTTCTTAAATAATCTGGACAGAGTGCTGAACCATATTGATTATATAAATTTGCTGGGCGACTTTAATCTAAATTTTATCGATTGGGAGTTTAACGATGACTGTAATCACACAATTCCTACTAATTATAATAATGATTTAGGACTCTGTCTGGTGGCTTGCTTGTCTATGAATAATCTGTACCAATTCAACCACATAAAGAATTCGCATGGTAGAACCCTGCCTTAAGTAGCTTGCAATGCCTAAATGTCTCTCAACCCTTAGATTTGTTAAGTAAACTTGATCTGTACCACCCCCCCACCCCCTACTCATTGAAATATCAGAAATTAATTTTGAATATGACAAAAATCTGCTACCTAAGCCACGTGTAAAACATAACTACCACAAGGCAGACTTTGATTCTTTAGTCCTGGAATTGAGTTGTACTGATTGGCTTACCATTTTAAGGACTGTAAGGACTTCAATGATTTTGTTACTGAATTTTACAAAAAACTGAGGAGTGAAATCGGAACCCACCATGGCTTACGAAAAATCTAATAAAACTTATAAAAGATAAGGAAAAACTTAGAAAACGATATGCCAAGTACGACAATCCTAGAGATAATTATGAGTACAACCTTCTTCGCGAACGATTCTGTGAACTTGTCAATATCTGCTACAATAATTACATGACGAAAATTGAGTCTGGCATCTGTAATGATCCGGACAAATTTTGGCGTTTCATCAAAGATAACCGCAAAGGTCTTTCTGTTCTTCCCGTTAAAATGATAACGAAAGATTCAACTGCATCCTCAGGCACCGATATAGCAAACCTTTTTGCAAGTCAATTTTCGTCCGAGTGTTCCAATGATAGCATTACCGATGTTTCTCATAGTGATGATATTGCGAATAAAAATAACTAATTCCATTGTTACGCTTGAATTGAGCGAGTCTCAAGTGTACACAAAAATACAACACTTCAATGAAAAAAAGGACCTGGCCCTAACAACATACCACCGCTATTTGAGAAACGCTGTGGATCCGTTCTTGCCTTCCCATTGACATTAATATTAGATCCTTACATATGAAATTAGCGTTTTGTAAGGAGGAATATAAAGTCAATTTTTTTTTTGTAAAATATATTTAATTAATCAAAGTATGCACCGTTGTTATATATGCACTTTTGTCATCTCATAGGTAGTTCATTGATCCCTTTACTAAAAAAACCATGGGGGCGAGAATCAATAAACTCTTTGAAGGCGGTTTGGACTGCCGCATCGGAGTTGAAATTTTTTTCCTTGTAAGAAGTTGTCCAAATTCCGGAAAAAATGGTAATCTGTTGGAGCAAGGTCCGGGAAGTACGGTGGATGTCGCAGACATTTTTGCGACATCCACCGTACCGTACCGTTGTTTGTTGTGCAGTGTGTGGTCTTGCGTTGTCGTGATGCAGCAGTGGCCTAGAGCGATTGACTAATCTCGGTTGTTTAGCAGCTAGTTCTTCTTTCATGGTTTGCAGTTGCTGACAATAGATATCTGCCGTAATCATTTGGCCAGATTCATTTCATTCACCAGATTCAGGAGACACTAGTCCACCAAACACTAACAAGTAACTTTTTCTGAGTCAATTTTCGTTTAGAGCAGGATGTGGCTGGGTCTCCAGGAGTCAGCCATTGCGACGAGCCCTTCCGATTATCGTAGAGTATCCACTTTTCATTACAAGTAATGATTTGATTAAAAATCCCTTCATTATTGTGTCGGTTGAGTAAAGTAACACAGCAGTCGACGCGTGTTTGCAAGTTCGATTCACTCAATTCATGAGGTACCCATCGTTCAATGTTTTTTACTTTCCCGATTTGCTTCAAGTGGATTAATACAGTTTTATCACTTACCCCAAAGCCTGCAGCTATCTCTGAAGTGCTTTGTAATGGATCCTTCCACAATAGCCTTTAATTCTTTATTTTCCACTTTGGTCTCCGACCGTCCATGGGGTTGGTTCTGAAGGTCGAAATTTCCAGAACGAAAACGTTGAAACCAAAAAACGTACCGTGCTTTCTTTTGCGACACCAGCGCCGTACATATAATTAATCCTTCGAGCTGTTTCTGCAGCACTGGTGCCACGGTAGAACTCGTACTCGTAAATATACCGATATTTCATGTTTTCCATTGTGCGGTAATAAGCGACGCCAAAGAAAAAAATAATGAGGAAAAAACAAATGTATGACTGTTTTCAAAATTCAAATGTACCAGCTAAATTAATTTATAAATTTGAATTTGGAATTCTTAACTAAAGAGGAGATATTTCAGATCAAATTGGGCAGTACGACAAAACGCTAATTTCATATGTAAGGACCTAGTATTTAATCGCTCTTTAAGCGAAGGAATGTTTCCTGATGATTGGAAAAAATACAGAATTATCCCTATTTATAAGAAAGGTGACAAGACTGATGTTACGAACTATCGACTTATCTCCATATTTTTGTGTTTTTCTAAATTATTTGAACACCTTGTTTACCCCATAGTCTACAGCCATACTGAAAACATTATATCTGATTTCAAACATGGTTTTAGGCGTGGTCGTTCAGTAGCGTCTAATTTGTCTTCCTTCGTTGCCGCGGTAGCAGAGGACGTGGACAGGGGTCTGCAGGTAGACGTAATTTACACAGACTTTTTGAGTGCCTTCGACAAGGTTGGCCACCAAGCCCTGCTATCTAAACTAAGAAGAATGGGCATAAGTGGTTCACTGTTGCAGTGGTTCGAATCTTACCTGGCAAAGAGACCTCAGCAAGTGGCTATAGATGGATTTGAGTCTGAAATGTTTTTGGCTGAGTCTGGTGTCCCCCAGGGGTCCCACTTGCGTCCCCTACTCTTTGCAATCAACGGAATGGTTTCAAATACTAATAAATGCTACCACAAAAGCTACACTAGAAAAAGACGCCTCATCACTACTACCTACTCATTGGGTGACGTGACCTTGGCGGAGGTGAGGGAGATCAGGGACTTTGGTGTCTTGTTGGATTGTAAGCTGAAACTGACCGCTCACACTGATAATATCATCAAAAAGGTGGCTCGTATTTTGGGATTCCTAAACAGAAACGCGAAAGGCTTCCGATGTGTCCAAACCAAGAAGGTTCGTTTCAATACACTAGTACGTAGCCACCTCGAATTTGCAAGTGTCGCAATGAACCCAGTCTATAGTGCGTCTTCTCAGCGAATCAAAACAATTCAAAGAGTTTTTACGCGCTACCTTGCTTTTTCGACTTCAGGCATATCGCATAGACACCCTTATAGTCAGAGGCTAGCATTTTTCAAAATGATGACTTTATGTGGCCGACGTCTCATTTCAGACTTAATGTTTCTACACATGTTACTGCATTACAAAATCAAAAGTACGCACCTCCCCGATCACATCAAATTTATGATCCCGTAAAGATATCCCCCATATCCAATTCGCAAACTATTTAGCATACATAGCCTCAAAACAAATTTAGGCGCGCATTATCCCCTAGCTAGAGTATGTAACACATTTAATGAAACTATGACCAAGATACCGGACTTTGACATTTTCAACGACTCTGCCCGATGCTTCAAAAAAAATTGACCAATTTCTTTTTAACCTCTCACCAGACACTCATTCCTTAGTTTTTTGTTTTATTTAATCTTTCATTGTAAAAGTCATATAACTTTTGTTTACTCCTAAGGATTCCTACTGTCGCCCACTCATTAAACGATTTACGACTATTTAAAGAGAGTCTTTTAGAAGTAAATGTTTTATTTAGTTCAAGACTTATAATTTTAAATAATGATCCATATAAATAGTTAGTATTGTTTTTATATGGAAGAAAAGGCAGATATTTCACTATACTACTTCTAAATCTCTCTAATCGATGTTCATTTATTGGAACAAGCACAACTTTCTTAACTTTCTGTTTTTTGTGCATGTAAGGTAGCGAGACTAACTGTCCACAGTGATGAGAACTTAAATTTTTAATAATTAATTTATGTAAGGGCTCAACATCAGTAAAAATATTATCTATACAAGTTGCACTAGGCGCTGTACTGTAATACGTGTTGGCTCAAAGAACAAATTAACAAGGTTGTATGATTTGAGCAATTATCTAAACTTAATACCCATGGAAGAAGTTTCGAGGAGATTGATATTAAAGTCTCCACATACGACGACAGATTTATTCTGTTTATTAAGTTTAAGCAAAACTTCTCCATTTTTTTTTTCAAAATAATCATACATAGAATGTGGGGGTCTGTAAACACTGACAACAAAAAAGTGCTCGAAATCAACACATGCCATTTCTACAGTTCGCTCAATAGAGAGGCTCACAATATCCTTACGTTCTTTACTTATTTATAATTTATTGGCTAATATTAAGGAGCCACCGCGTAAATTTTTTTCTCTGTTAAAGCAACTCACCACCACACATAGGTGTTTACTGAAATTAAACATATCATAGTTATAATCTTTTAACCAATGTTCAGTTCAAAAATATGTATGTTGTAACTATTTAAAAACAATTCAATTTTGATTTTCTTTGCCCAACATGCCTTGCATATTTTGATGAACCTTGAAAATGAAATTTTTATAGTTGTTGTTATGAGAAATTATACAATTAACTATTTGTGGGCTACATTCTGGATAATTTAAATTGTTATTATGATTGCTAGAAATTACATTTATTGTCTCATTTTCTAATTTAAATTACTTGGAACTGATTCCAAATTCAATGTGAAGCCATTATACTGCTCAATAGAAGCAGATGTTTGGGTAGCCAAATTCTTGGCTGAGTTAAAATATAAATAATAAGATAGCACATTTTCTATCAGTCTTATAATATACTTTGATAGGTAATACCTATTTCCTGTCAAAAACTTCTTAGTAAATTATTAATATCAATCAAATGAAATTCATCATTATTATTATAACAATTAAATGTCAAATTTAAATTATTATTACATGTCAAATTATGCATCAATAAATTTAAATTATATCTTAGTTTATTTTCTAGATATTTAATATAATTTAATAACTGACAAAAATTATTAATATACTATTAGGGCTAAATTTACCAGATGAAATTTTATTCATAATATCACTGAATAATTTATTTATGGTACTGTCATAGAGTGTAGGTAAAGAAAATGAAGTATTACTGCTTGTTACATTATTAACACACACTGTGCCTAAAGAACCTTGCATTGAGCGCTGATATTCATTTTGATATTTTAATAAGGAGTCAAAACGTTCCTCATTATATTTAAATGACTTTACGAGATTATCCATGGCCAGTATGTGTTCTTTTATCTCATTCTCTGCTGATTTATATTTATTTGACATAATTTATAATGAGGTTCGAAGTAATAAGATTTCTGAATTAACAGAAGAAGAAGATTAAAACAATTTTTTCTCATAAAAATTTTGTTCATGTTTTCCACCTCAATTGAATATAATTTAAGTTTACTAACTCTTGCTGCTTTTCATTACATATATTTGTATAATTTTTAGTATTAATTTTAGTTTTGACTAATTTTTGCACTTTCCTAATATATTTATTGATTTTCATATATTTTCTTAATTTCCTTCTGCTGCTTGTAATTCTTTCTGTTGTTCCAAGGATTCCAATACTGGCTGAGGCAAAAAGGGGAGTGCCTTGAAACTGAGAAGATACGACAAAGGGATTCTTTTAAGCGGTAAACGCGCAAACTTGTGTCTTTTGAGGATTAAACTAGACTACATTTAGTCGCTCCCAATCCGTGACTTTGTTCACCAAAGACTCGACTTGAGACACAAGTTTATTCTGGTACTCGGCGACGTTTTCCCGAGAAATATTGGCACGGTCGGTGTACAGAGCATCACCAGTGTTGTCATCCGCATAGCAATGAATGTTACCGGTTTGCATCATGTCATTGATATGCAGAATAAACAACGTTGGTGATAGCACGCAACCTTGTGGAACACCAGCATTAATACGCCTGAAATCGAAGCATGCACCGTCTACAACGACCTTGGTGCTCCGATCTGCAAGAAATCTGGTGATCCAATTGTACAATTTCTCGGGAAACTTATAAGGAAGGGAGTTTTAAAAGAAGCGCTTTGTCTATCTGCTGCCTCCGCCCATCTATGAGTCAGGTAGACCAAAAGATCACCAGCTGATCGACCCCGACAAAAACCGTATCTAATCTACTGCCTCCGCCTATCTATGAGTCAGGTAGACCAGAAGATCGCCAGCTGATCGACCCCGACGAAAACCGTATTGGCGGTCACTAATCAGCTGGTGATTCTCAAGGTACCGCATGAGCTGGGAGTTTATAATGGATTCCATTATTTTGGAGAACAAGTAGGTGATGGCGATAGGCCTGTTGTTAGACGGGTCTGAGTGGTCGCCTTTTTTGGGGACTACGCCTAGGGAGTAGGAGTACCGGAAAAGACGCGTTAGAACCGGTGCCAACTCCGGAGCACATGTCCTCAGCACAATTGGGGGGATTCCGACATGCTCACTCGACTTGTGGATGTCCAGGGAGAGGAGTGCTTTGCGAACTGAGCACTGTGTGAACCGCACATCCGGCATGGAGCACTCATACCGCGAGATGGTCGGCAGTGTGTTCCCCCAGTCATCGAGAGACGAGTTGAACGCAAAGAAAGAGCCTAGGAGATCGGCTTTCTCCTTTGAGGCATGGGCCAGTGAGTCGTCCTGTGCAGAGATGAAAGAGATGGCTGATAGGAGTTCCCTTCGACAGCCTTGGTGAGAGACCAGAAAGCACGGGTTCCCGCCGGAAGGCGAACTAGTTTCTCGCCAATTCTGCCTATGTGCTCTGACTTTGCCCTGGCAATGACTCTTTTGAAGGACCTGGAGGTGGAATTATACTTTTTTTAAGGGTGCTGGTGTTTACATCCCGGGACGTTGATGCGTCAGCCCAGGCCCGGTAGCACTCCTGCTTGTAGAGTGATGCTATTTTACAGGAGCGACTAAATCATGGCTGAGATCTGCCTCCGATGGTCGCTACAGAGGAAGGAATAAAAAGTTCCATACCCTGAAGTACCACATCAGCAACAGAATTAGCAACAACGTTGGGATCGTCCGGCGAGAAGAAAACCCGCCCAATGATGAATTATAATGATATATAAAACAATGTTGCAAAAATAGTCTGCCAAAATGTCAAAAAGTTTGTCGGCACACACATTTTGTATCTATTATTGCAGTATATTTATTAATACTAAAGTTTTAAAAACAACATTTTATAATATGGTATTTTAAAAATTATGTTTTTATATATTAAGCATCTGACTTATGGATATAAGACGCTCAGCGAGCTGTGGAGAGGGCTGTGCTCAGGGTTTCTCTGCGTGATAAACTTAAAAATGAGGATATCTGCAGTAAAACCAGAGTGACTGACATAGCCCAACGGATTAGTAAGCTGAAGCGACCATGGGCCAGCTATATAGCTCGAAGAACCGAAAACCGATGGGGAAAAAAGGTTCTCGAGTGGTAGCCTTGTACCGGCAGGCGAAGTGTAGTGACGACCTGGTAACACATGCAGGAAGTCGATGGATGCAGGTGGCTCAGGACCGTGCTTTGTTTCGTTCCTTGGGGTATTAGGCATTTTGTAGGTTACTTGAAGTAAGAATTTGATGTAATACTATCTCAAATTTTGGATTAAAAGTACTTCAATCTAATACTCTATCGTCAAATAAATTGGTTAACTAACTTTAGTAGATACGCCTTGTAATGGTGGCATGAGAATCCCATCGAATCCTGTGGTTTCCGTAAGATGTGACTTAGGTAAAGTCTAAGAACTAAAAGATCTTGTGGCCTGACAGACAGAAGTAAAACTATTTCCAATACCAGATTTTTCGGGGACGGCAAGAAGCGTCAATGTTGCGAAACATCTCATGCCAATCCGTCTGCTAAGTTTGGCAATTACGGTCAAATATCATCAGTGTTGGAGAGGTCTATGCCCAGCATCGGAACACTACGTGAAGGCGAGGCAGGATAACCGCGGACATATTATCTTATAAGCATAAAAAAACGAAAATACTGTCAAATTAATACTTTTGCCGCTGATTGACTCTTTTTATAAAGTTGCTTAAAAATGTCAAAGATATCTTCAATCCATTTTATACATTAGTTATACTCCAAGCTTTCAAATTTATCACTTCACTTAAATGAGACCTAAAATAACGCTTACCTTAACTCTTTGTGTAAATCTGATGAATATACATCGTTGTCGTCGCCCTCAGCCTAAACGCGACTTTCATTAATCTCTCAGAGCGTTAACTTTACGCGGTTCAATGAACTGATAACGATAAGTTTGCAACTGTACAGCGAAATTTTGTCTACAAATGTCAAATCGAAAAACAAAATAATTTTTCATTGACTATTTGATAAGTGAACACATTTTTTTAATTATTTTAATATTAATACGTGGTGAGAAAACTTTATACCAGTTTTTGAGCACAGAGAAATGTGAGATTTGGCCATGGTTAAAGTTTTAAAGTTTAAAGCTAAAATTTATAAATTAATCTGTGTTAGAAAATACATTACATATTACTTTTATACATACATTGCTATATGAAATAAAATAAAATATTGTTTCGTTCATATTACTAATGTATTGTCAAACACATAATAGTCTATGTCAAATTGTCCATGGAGTAGACATTGAACAACAAAGAATTTAAAAATACGAACAAAATAATAAGTGACAGATTGACTGATCAAGCTGTGAATTTTATGTCATTTGTGGAAAACGGCAAGGGCTTCCTTGAAAAATGCCAACATGGAATTGTTGAGTCATCGATTTCATGTTTATTGCCGATGTTTCAGTCATTTCTCTGAAATTAATTTACATTAGATAGATATATTGCTAGTTTGTCACGTATTAACAATAATACAGTATGTATGCGTAGGTATATGGATGTGAAAGAGGCGAGAGACGTGTGTCAGAATCGTGCCAAATTGAAGTCCGTAGTTTCTGCCTATCCCTCTGGGTGACAAATGTGATTGTATATGTATGTAAATCTCATCTATTGAGTCTTAGTCTGTGGTGGAAAATAATTCTCTCATTAAAAACTTCTCACTATCACTTGAAATAAGATAAAAAACAGAATAACTGCAGAATGGTGTCGTAAATTCTGAAAATAGGTGCAACTGGAATAAGAGCACACTTTTTCTTTTGAATCTCGCTTCCGTAAGTGGAATGTCTAGTGACATTCAAAAAGGATTTAAAAATAAATTTAATTAGTGAATCCATGATTAGGCTTTGTTACAATTACAGTCTGAAATAGTCTTTAATTAAAGTGGCGGTTAAATGTATTATTCTTTATTATATCTTACATTCATTTTATTCATCATTTATTACAGCGTATTAAAAGTCTACTACTAAACATAGGCCTTACCCTTCATCATCATTACAGCCCTTCACAAGTCCACTGCTGAACATAGGCCTCCCCCACGGAATGCCACAAAGCACGGTCCCGAGCCACCTGCATCCATTGACTTCCTGCATGTCTTACCAGGTCGTCACTCCATCTAGTGGGGGGACGCCCTACACTTCGCCTGCCGGTACGAGGCTGCCACTCGAGAACATTTCTTCCCCATCGGTTGTCGGTTCTTCGAGCTATATGGCCGGCCCATTGCCACTTCAGCTTACTACTCCTTTGGGCTATGTCGGTTACTCTGGTTCTACTGCGGATATCCTCATTTCTAAGTTTATCACGCAGAGAAACCCAGAGCATAGCCCTCTCCATAGCTCGCTGAGCGACCTTGAGCTTCCTCATACGGCCAGCAGTGAAGGACCACGTCTCAGTTCCGTATGTCATCACTGGCAACACGCACTGGTTAAACAATTTAGTTTTGAGTGTTTGAGGTATGCCTGACGAGAAGATGGGTCGTAATCTCCCGAACGCTGCCCAGCCGAGTTGAATCCGCCGATTGAACTCTCGGTCGAAGTTGGACTTACCTAGTCGGACTATTTGTCCTAGGTAAACATATTCGTCAACAACTTCGAGCATAGTGCTCCCAACAACTACCGGCATAGGTGTGACATGGACATTAAACATGATTTTTGTTTTGTCCATGTTCATCTTGAGACCTATCCGTTGGGAGACACTATTGAGGTCATTGAGCATAGTGCTTAGGTCCTCCAGCGATTCTGCCATAAGGACTATATCGTCGGCAAATCGAAGGTGAGTGATGTACTCGCCATTGATGTTAATACCGTATCCTTTGCAGTCCAGTAGCTTGAAAACGTCTTCCAATGCAGCGGTGAAGAGTTTCGGGGATATTACGTCACCCTGTCTTACACCTCTCTGCAGTTGGATAGGTTTCGTACTCTGGTTCTGTACTCGGATAGCCATCGTAGCCCTACTGTACAAACACTTCAGCACCTCGATATACCGCCAGTCCACTTGGCACCGCTGAAGGGACTGCAGCACCGCCCAAATTTCGACGGAATCAAAGGCTTTCTCATAGTCCACATACGCAAGGCAAAGTGGCAGATTGTACTCGTCGGTCTTCTGTACAATTTGCCGAAGGGTATGTATGTGGTCTATGGTGCTAAAGCCTTTTCGAAAACCAGCTTGTTCGGGAGGCTGGAATTCGTTGAGTCTGCATGCTAGACGATTCGTAATGACTCTCGAAAACAGCACGTAGACGCGGCTCAGAAGGGAAATCGGTCTGTAGTTCTTCAAGAGAGCGTTGTCGCCTTTCTTGAAGAACAAGACCACCGCACTTCTGCTCCACGCCTCCGGTGTAATGCCACCATGGAGGACGGAATTAAAGAGCTTCTGAAGGACTTCAAGTACCGGTTTTCCACCCGCTTTCAGAAGCTCCGCTGTAATTCTATCCTCGCCTGGGGCCTTGCCGTTTTTAAGGTGCTGGAGAGCCATTCTAATCTCGCTCAGACTGACGTCCGGGATATCATCGGAATAGTGTCGGATAAGACTTGCTCTTGGATCGTTACTCACACTTGCGTGTGGCTCCAACGATGACGTGTACAGCTGCCCTTAGAACCTCTCAATCTCACTCAAAATCTCAGGTGTCCCGGAAACGATGCTGTCACAATCGGTCTTCAGCTTCGACAGTTGGCTCTTTCTGGCAAACAGATCTCTGGCAAAGACTTTGGAGCCCTGGTTCCGCTTGATTGCTTCTTCAATACGAGCTGTATTGAAGTTGCGCAAGTCCCGCCGCATGCATTTGGAGATCTGTATGTTCAGTTGCCTGTATGCTGTCAAATCTGCTGAAGACTGCAGCTTCATCTCCCGTCTTACAACCATGAGATTAAGAGTGTGATCGGAGAGTTTTTGTGTTCTTCTGCAACGGGTCTTACAGAACTTAGCTACGACCGCATGGACAGTTTCCACAAGCTTGTCATTCATATCGTCCACTTCATTGCAAACTTCTTGGCACTGAAAACGATTTTGTAACTCGAGCTGAAAGCAGGACTTTGATTAGAGCACGAGGAGCGTTGACTTCATTAGACGTGACCTCCAACTTAACGCTTAGGTTCAGTGTGTCTCTAACCATTCGGTGATCGCTGCCAGTTTTCACCCTCGCGATCACTGAGACATCACTGAACAGTTGTCGTCTGGTCGTCATAATGAAGTCAATCTCATTTTTTGTCGAACCATCGGGGCTCGACAAGGTCCACTTTCTGTGGGGCCGCTTTTGGAAGAAAGTGTTCATCATAAAGAGTCCCTCTTTCTCCATAAAGTCGGCCAGCTGCTGGCCCCTTGGGTTCCGTTGCCCTATTCCGAATTTCCCTACTTTCAGCTCACCGCTCTCTCTTGTGCCTAGTTTTCTTTACAAAAGTTGATCTTTACAACGTTGTTAACGAGAGACTTGTGGACGATAAATCCGACACCTTCTTGGGACAGATGGTCGCCCTCCCGGTGATAGAATAAGTTGCCGGATTCAAGGATTACCGTGTCCTCTTCGGACCTCGGATAGTCCATTATATTCCAGCGTAATTTATCTATCTCTTCTTCCAGCTCTAGGATCTTCTCGTCAGTCCTCAGGGTGCGTGCGTTATATGTTGCAGGTCGAGTCGTCGTAGGTGGCAACCGAACCTCCACCGGAGATTTCAGCACCCTACCCGCCGTTACCATGGTCGCCACCGTAGCCAGGAATAGCGGGGCCGCCGGGACTGGGGCCATTCATTGTCGTCGCTCGGGGGTATATTGCCATAGTTGCCACGCTTGGCGAGCGGGTTTGCAACCGCAGTTTTTTATTGTTTATTTGGCTTTTATCAGAAAGATGCTGCTGCCCATCTTCTGTATCAGTTTCCCTTTGTCGCCTCTTACGACACCCACGGGAAGATATGGGGTAGTGGGTATTCTTACCCGCCACTACAGGCCTCACCCTTAGATTGCCTTAATTTACTTTCCATAGTATCCACCTTTGGCAGGCAAGTTAGTAACCGTAGTTTTGTTTTAATTTTATTCGGTTGTTATCGGGAAGATACTGCTGCCCATAGTAGTGACGGCTCCGTGGCGCAGTGGCTTAGCAATGAGTTGCTGCGCTAAGGGCCGTGGGTTCGAATCCCGCACTGAACAAGTATTTTTATGGCCTACAAATAATTGTTCCGGGTCTGGATGTTTTTCCTTGTGAGTTTTATGTATGTAAACTGCCCCCACGATACAGGAGAAAATCCTAGTGTGGAGGTAACGTATTTTTAAATAAAAAGAAAAAAAAAGTGAATTCTTCGCCACTAAATGGCTTCGTAATGGATTCTCTCCACTACTTAAAAATATGTGTGTATGTCCCGTGGTTGTGGTAAAAGGAAAAAAAGGCAAACTTGTCTTCGATATATTTTTTTCTCAGACATGCTGGTTTCTTTACAATTTTTTCCTCTACCGCCGAGCACGTGATAAATCAGCACTTAAATAGCAACTAATAATTTATTAGTCTAGGCCGATCGCATGCTGTGTAATTTGAGGTCAGCTCTTAGCCCCTAAACCCCCACCACTGCTAAAAATGTATAAATCACAAATAAAAATATGTATTGATTTTTCATGGCGAAACTATAAGGGTTCCGTAGTTACACAACAAGGAACCCTTGTAGTTTCGCCATGTCCGTCCTTCCGTCCGCGGTTTTGCTCAGAGACCCTAGGTGCTACAAATTTGTAATTTGGCATAGTTATAGATATTAATAACGCCTAGACAATTGTGAATTAAAATCTTAAAAAACATTTTTATTTTCGGCACTTTCCATACAAGTAAATGGAGGATGATTTTTTACCCGTCTATTTCATCATGTGGGGTATCGTTTGATAGGTCTTTCAAAAAAATTGGGGTGTAGAACAACATCTTTTCGATTAAGGGGTCTGTTTGCGAAATATTTAGCTTCAAAGTGGTCCTCTACCAACTAAACCGCTGTTTTTGGAAATGTAAAAGTATACACAATAGTAGTATATATAATGAAGTTAAAAGGAAAACCATCACAGCTAAGTAGAATTAAGAAATTAAAGAGTAATAAAGAGGAATATTCGACTAACTTGTAAATGCGTGTAAATGAACTTGGATTAGTAAAAAATTCGTTACAACTCCATAGAAAATGACCTAAAATTAGCTGCATTTGACTTTGTAATGTTATTTTAAACTGTTAAAAATAAACATTTTATGAAGAAAAAGACTTATATGCATTACTACTGTTAGCTTTACTTTTTCATTTGCGGGACAGATAGGGTATTATTATCAAAATCTAAAAGTTTTTTAATCTTTATTGAATACCACTCTTTGATACTATTGGTTTGAAAATAAGTCCTTCAGTTACAATCTTCCTATTTGGGCTCATTTTTAGTCGTTATAGCGTTTAAATCGCGAACTCACTTATTATGATCATTATCAAGGAAGCCCACGTATTGTGACGGGCAACTACGGTACCCTTACCTTTACATTGTGCTTGGCCCGACACGCAGTTGTCCAGTTTTTTTTATTCTTCTATATTGTGTTACGCATATCACAGTCAACACCATTTAAAAGAATTACAGTGTAAGTATAATATTACTAATTTACTTTTTTTTTTTTACTTTTTTACCAACCAATCATTAAATTTTTACAGAACTAAGGGTGACAAGCGTACACACGTCTTACTGTCGATAAGTGGAAGCTATGGCTCTTAAATCACCCCTGAGAGCAAAAATTAAACACCTCTGTACCATTAAAAGGGTTGCCGGTTCTCTACACTCACACAGCAGCATTATGTTTTTTTTTATAGAAGAAGGGGCAAACGAGCATGCGGCTCACCTGATGGTAATTGACTACCACCGCCTATGAACAACCGCAACACCACGGGAATCGCAGGTGTATTGTCGGCCTTTTAGAAAAGAGTAAGCTCTTATCTTGAAGGTGTTGTTGCTATTTTACGCTGGTGTATATTGGAAATTTGGTATTATTATAAAATGAGGTTTCCTAAATACAGACATTAAGTTTGAAGTACGTAATGGAACAAGAACCACTTCATAGCATGCACAAGATCTATTCTTTGCACTATGATACTTTTTTCATGTTCCTCAAAATACATACGACAAGCTCCGTAAAGGAAAAAGTCTTTACATATGAGTAATTATGTAAGGATTACAGGCACTAATCTTCGTTCATTCCAAACCTCTCAAAATTCAAAAGTTCTCTTTTCCTATTTTACTGAAAACGACGTAAGCTCTCATCTTGTCAGTGGTAGTTAACTCTACAGAAAAATATTACCTTTCCGTAGCGCATGTTGCTTCAAGTATTCTTTTTTTCCTTAATGGAAGATTAGATATTTTTGTAAAAGGGAACGGTTGTGATTAATATATATATATATATATATATATATATATATATATATATATATATATATATATATATATATATATATTTTTTTTTTTTTCATAAAAGAGTTTTCAATGTTTTAAATGTAAAAAGTTTTCATGTAAGGTAAGTAAAATACTAAAACCTTCATTAAAATTATAATTTTCCGCTTTGTCATAATTTTCTTGTATATTGATGCAGTTTTTAAAATTTTGTTGTTACTCCTTCTGTGCTTTTTATATCATCTTATACTAAATATAGTAGTACATATAGTATTACTAAATAACAATATTTTCGGTTCTTTGATCTTTAATTACTATATAAATTTTTTTAGCGGCTAACATATCTTTAGTTTTCACTAGCAGTGGCATAATTATGTATAATATGTTCCTTGCAAGACAGAGAGGGTGACAAGAGGGGAGAAAGAAAGAGAGATCAAGCAAATCCGTTTATTTTTTAGGGTGCCTGACGCTTACGGAGCAACATGCTGACAGTACACCAATTCAACTGTGAATAATTATAGCCCGTGAGACATCAATACAGTGAGTATCTTAAAAAAGATAGGTTTTATTCTATATAAGAAATAAAAAGTGTAATTAGAAGTTACTATAGAGATTAATTTTCTGTTACCGATTTATAATATATCAGCATATTATTTTTTCAACAAATAAATATTGTTAGAAGGATTATAAAATGAAATAATAAGTTGGGGAAAAGTTTCTTCGTATTTTGTTTGTATAAAATTGAAGAAAAGTCTCTTTGGTTGTACTGTTTGTATCTGGCTTTAATATAAATACTTATAGGACATTAAGAAAAAGAAAAATAAAAAAGTAAAAATAACACTTTTCCGCCATTTTTTAATTGTTTTCTGTCCGCTGAAATAAGTGAATCTAATGAAGAAATTCGATACATTCTGAAGTTTTATTACAAAAAAGGGAAAAATGCGATTCAAGCCGCGATAAAAATTTGTGATGTTTATGGACCTAATGCAGTGTCAGTAAGAGTAGCAAAAGTTGGTTCAAGCGTTTTCAGTCTGGGAATGTTGATGTCAAAATGGAGCTCGCCTGGTCGCCCTCATACGGATAAACAACAGGAGCAAGATCGGCATAATAGTAAAGCAGGACATAGCCGAGGAATGAGGATTGACCACAAAACATTTTGACCAATTTGAAAAAATCTAGCTGTACAAACGAGATCACTGAAAGAAACCTTATGAATCGTAATATATATGTGCATATATTAATTAATTAAATGTAATTAAACCAGAACAAAAGAACTGTCTTAATTTGTATATAAATACGACCTTATATTTATCTAGTCAAATACAGCTAAATATTAAATGTAAGGTGTTTGCGAAAACATCGGGCATCACCTTTATTTTCATCGAAAGTAGAAGCATTGGCAACGGCGATCTATATCGCGGATTTAGATTTAAGTACTTAAAATGCTTCCATGATATACACTCAATACTATTCTGTTAGAAATATTTTCGAACGTGTTGTATATCTACCAATTTAAGGATTTCAGCTTTTTTAAAGAAAATTATATTTCTCAAAACTAACTTCTTAATCGTATAGTAACTAAATGTTCAAGTAAAGGTACCGTATTTTTATACTGTTTGCACAAAAACATAACGCTTGTTAGTTCATGTGCACGGCAAAGTTTCTTGAAGACCTTTATCCAGAATTCTGCCAATGGCAACAAGAGGTTAAACCTAACAATCTCACAAGGAACTTTAACCAACGTTCGTTTTCCACATAAAGACTACGTAAATATAAACTTATATAATATACGTATAAACTTAAATGTAAATTATATTGTACAAAATTTGCAAGCTATAGGAAAAATAAAACTGCCCCTCAAGAAAATTTATTTTTCATAGGTCATTCCCTTTTCAAGCTATGGATTTCACATCGGTCGTCCTTTCTTCTAGGTATGACTTGGCCATTGTGACTTTAGCTTACTAACCCGTTGGATACTCTAGTTCTACTGCTGATATCTTCGTTAAAGTTGAACAGGCGGGCCCTCATCGACAAATATGCTACAGCCGAAACCAGTGACGGTGGTGACAGACCGACTGACCGAACAGACACTCCTTTAAAACCAATCATCCCAAGCACCATTTCACACAAACCTTCCAGACCATCATCACCACCGATACCATCGTCACCTTCCATATCTTCATCACCCCCCATTACTAGTTCTCATACAGATTTATCCTTGTTAACCTTGAATGTTGCGCGGGGGGTAAATACCTTTTTGCCCGCGTCCACTAAGGAAACCAAGAGTTCGCATGAGATGGAGTAAGAAGAAAAACATATTTATCATGCGAATCTACTTCCACATCACCAAATTAGACATCGACATGACCACATACAGGCAGCAATTACATGAACGTTTTACAAGACAATACCCAGAAATTAGTGTTACAGAACAACGTATTTCCGATCAAAGAAGAACAATAGTAAGAAATATACTTTTTCTCGAAAAGTAATAGATCAACTAAAAGAAGAAGTACGTGTACAGTTAAACGATATCTTATTGTTTATAATACATTAACTCAGCCAAGGACTTAGCTACACAGACATCTGCTTCTATTGAGCAGTATAATGACTTAATATGTAATTTGAATCAGTTCCAAGTAATTTAAATTAGAAAATGAGACAGTAGAGGTAATCTCTAGCAGTTATAATAATTTAAATAATTTAGAATGTAGCTTACAAATCCTTAATTTTATGACTCCACAGTAATAATAAAATTTTTCACCTGGTGCATCAGAATATACAAGGCGTGATAGGCAAAGAGCTAGAAATTGAATTCTTCTAAATAGCAACAATATTCATATTTTATGTATTAAAGAACATTGGTTAAAAGCTTATAACTTTGTGTTTAACTTCTAATCACCAGGTGGTCATTTCGCTTATTAGAGAAACGGTTTCAAGAGGTGGCTTTAATATTAGCTAGTAAAATTATCATGTAAA